>JAVHNF010087532.1:3706-20462 GCA_034783455.1 Micropsitta finschii
ATCTTACCTGCACAATTATATGTACTGTGATCATATACTGTGAGAGTTGTCTTGTCCTAGCACTGAGAAGAACTGGAGCCATGACTCCTTTCAAAGGTTACAGTTATTTTAAATTATAAACATTAGATTTTAATGTATGTATTCACATGTTTTTAAAATATGCTGCTATTTTCTAAATACATTTTATACTTTGCATGTTATATATTTATTTTAAACTAATATTTTCACCTCTTGCATGAACTTTTAATGAAAAGGGGAAATGGCTTTAAGCTAGAAGAGGGGTAGATTATATTAGATACTAGGAATAAGTTCCTTACTCTGAGAATGGCACTGGAACAGGTTGCCCAGGGAAGTTGTGGATGTCCTATCCCTGGAATTGTTCAAGGCCAAGTTGGATAGGGCTTTGAGCAACCTGATCTACTGGAAGGTGCCTTTGCCCATGGCAGGGGCTTTGGAACTAGATGAACTTTAAGGTCCCTTCCAACCTATTCTATGAAATTGGATCTTTGAGCAATTATTTCCTTTCACTTCCATTCTGTGATCAAGATTTTAAGATTTCTTCCTATGCTCTTTCCCAACCTTCTTGTAAGTTATTTTAGGCTTTTACTTAATGGAGAGGTATTTCTAATTTTACTTTTTAGAAAGACATTCAATCATTTGAGCTCATTGCTTATTTCATGTCTATTTTTATAATTTTATATTGTAGCTATAGTAATTCCAGACAGGCTAGGGGTCTGTACAAATCATTTGAATTGCAAAATTTACTCCAAATATATAATTGTAGTTGTTTAAGCATACACGATTAGAAATTGACATTTTTTTCATGGAGGTTTATTTCAATTAATGTTATTTTGTTGCTAACAGAACCCTTGTAAAAACTCCTATAGAATACTCATTCAAGTGTGAAAGCTGCAGTTCTTTTCTAAACATGAAAAATCATTAAAATCAGTTGCTTATTTGCAAAGTCTATTTATAAGTCATCATGAAAATGTTTTACTTGAGCAAAAGTGATAGAAAGAAAAACACCTACATTCTACATTCCAGAAAAGATGAGATGGCTCTCACGTCCATGCCAGCTGATCCAACAAAATTTTAAGTAAACCCTGAATGATTTTTTAAACACTTCAAAACCTTAATTGATGCTTAGATTTTGATAAGACGTAGAGGTAATCATTTCTGCTGAGATTTTCAAAGGTGAATTTTATCTACTGGAATTAAACGTTATTGTGCTTATATTTTCAGTAGCTTTGAAAGACTCAGCTTTTTCTTTGCAGTGTTCCAGTCCAGCTGTTTTAATGTTTGTTTTAGGATTCCTGACCAACAGATATTATCAACCTTGGGTCAGGACAAAGGTGGTATATGAAATATGTTCTGTATAAGTAACTGTAGTATTTCTGCTTAAAGGTGAAGGGTTCTACCTTCTCTAAATGTCTGTGATAACAAAGACAGGATTTTTTTGATGCCCACCAGGGTAAGCTGACACATCTGTTCTTGTCATGTATTACAAGTATGTCCTCTAGGCCACTTTAGAAACATTTGCTTGCTTGCTGAGTGGGTGGAAATAGGATTTTATGGTCATTTGAGGAGCTCTACAAATTTGAGAAGCTTTAATTTTCATGTAACTTAGTCACCCAAGAAGTGATAAAAAGTTGTTCTGTTCAATAACACCACAATTTTTGCTTTGCCTGCTTTCTTTTTACTAAATATTGTTTTAATGGGAGTTGTGATGTACATCCAGTATTTCTAAGAAAACATTTTCTTCCTAATAACTTTTTGGTGTATATAAGACTTGATTCTTTTCAGAAAGTCAGCAGATTCTAATTTGGTGGAAGGCATCATAGCAGTTTCAGCATGGTTTTAATTTCAGCAAGAATAAGTTCTCTGCACATAAACCAGTCTAAATACACAGTGCTCATTTCTATTATTCCAAATTCCCAATATTTTACTACAGTTCAGTTTTAACATGTCTGGTGGGAATTGCCTATTTAGAACACCGAGTGACCAACTTGGACTAATTTCAGGAAATTCCACCAGATGAAAAAATTCAGCAACTTAATTTAATTCCACAAACATGATACTTTTCCCAAGCTATATTGCTAAAATATACATGCAGCTTAAGGATGTGTTCCATCAAAATAAAAAATTTCTTCACATTTGAAACATGTTATATTCTGCTTGCTATTTTATCGTCCAGTTTGGATGAACTTTCTTTCAACGTGCCTGACTGCCTATCCAGATTGAGAAACTATTTCTGAAATTCTTCAAACCATCTTCTGCCGCATTCCCTTATTTTGCCTTGCCTCATGAACAATATATGATACCATATATACATTTTTAGCTACTACATCTACAGCTTGCTCCTCTTGTGATACTAAGAGGTATCATACTCTTAAGTATAAACCAGTTTTTGAGTCAGTGACTATTCAGGGACAGTTTCTACTCCCACTGTCATTGCATTGTGCAAGAATTTGTAACAAATAGTGTTATGGTAGCAGCATGACTGAAAATGACTGAAAGATATTCAGCAGTGGAAATCTTAATTTTCTTCCCAGTTTTAATATCTTCTTGAAATTTCGCTGCAATAATATATACATGCATGTTGAAAAGACTGGGAATAGAATGCACCCTTTTCTACCATTACCCCTTACAAGAAACTTATTTTTTCTCCCCTGTTGGCATTCACAGTGTATTGTTGATGGTAGACACTCATAAGGACTTCGAGCTTGCGAAGTTGTAAATAGTACCAGATGCTTATGATTATTCAGTGAGTATTATAGGGCCTTCATATGGCACTCCACTGCCATAACTCATGAAACCATTATCAAGAATATTTAACAATTAGGTTTAGTTAGGGAGAAATCAGATTGTGATCTGAAGAGCGCTTGAAGGCCAAGGTATTGGTAGGTGTCTGTGAAGGTATTGGAAAACCAGCCCGGATGTTGATTTGCACCTGGGGATTCTTCCATGGCTTCTAGAAGAAAAATGGTGAGACTTCTCATACGTAATTGGTAGCCAGAGATTTTACTGAACAGAGTAGCTTACACTTGGCCTCCATGAGGTGGAACTGAAAAACTTAAAGATTTCACACCCTGTATTCCTTTGCCCATAACTATCTATTAATTCCCAAACAGTTTTATGCTGTCCTTGAGGATTTCAATGTATGCTGATGTGGACCTTATGTGTTATTTCAGGGCTACAAGTGCACTGTTTTGCACCATTCTTGGACAGCACCCTGTACATCAACATACACAGTGTAATTGTCCAGTGGAGTGACTTGTATGGAGTTTATCATATCAACACCTGTAGTTTCTAAACTTTGCTGTTCTCATCCTCTATTTTATTTCCAGGTGTAGCCCAGTGCATTTGCTACATAGGAAGTCTTTGATTAAAGTCCTGTGATAGTTAAGCTATCACACCTGTCCTGAAGACAAGTATGTACATTAGTGCCACTAGAAAAAAATTGTCTCTGGGAATTACTCTCTCTTCTGGACCTTATGTTCTAGAGCTCAACAGACTTCAGGTCATCTTTAAGGACATCTAATCTGTCACTTAGATTGATTTTCAATCATTTAACCAGGAAGGGTTAAGGAAGGTGAGAGTCTTATTGTCAGTGGATTTTCCAAATGGTGTAAGATGATCATTGATCATGGGCTTCAGTGAGCTGCACTAATTAGAATCTTTATGTGAGTAAACAATAATATGAAAATGTTTCTGAATTCTTAATTATTTATACAGAGAAGAAACTGCATTCTGTTTTCTCTTGGAAAATGGCTAGCCTTAGCGTGACAAATACTTCTGCTCACAGTTTTCTTATGACACTGTCCAGTCCGTTTAGAATCTCTTCAGAGAATGTTAATACATTTATCGTCAAGCATAACTGGGGGAGAGAGAAGGGGGAAGGATGAAGAAACCTCGACCAGAAATTGATATTCATAGTTAAATGATGGGATTTATTCTTGTAACCAAAGGATGTGTATCTGTTCAAGATTCTCTACTTGGTGACCATGAGAACTGGAGAGGAAAGAAATATTCAGAAGACCTATGGATGGCTACCTGTACCCTAAAATACAGCAACTCAAATTCCATCATTTACTGAAAGCAAACTGTCCCCAGGAGTGAGGAGGACTTAAATTTTTCACTCAGTTTCTAAAGTGTGATGATCAATTTGAGTATTGAATAGGGTATTGTCTGAACAAGGACTTTACGCTATGTAGCAGTTGCGTACAGGCCACATTTGAGATCAGGTCTTCAATTTAAAGTCAAGAGGATACAATTGCCTAATGTAGTTAAATGTTTTCAAAACTTCAGTAGAGAGCTCTGTGCACCTTCAAATATCTAAATACCTTTGCAATGGGACAAATGGTGTCTATGTGGCTCTCAGTGAAGTTGAGGGCAGAGCTAGGAACAGATCCAAGATCATTCAAGGCTCAGACCAGAGCATCACTAGAAGTCATCCTTCCTCCTGAAATTTCTCTCAACTGTGCAACAATACTGTGCTCAATTCATTCATTTTTTTAAAACATGTACTGTCTACCTTAGTGTGAATTTAAGATTTAATATCTTATTATTTATTGATCACATTGAGATCCTCATTAAAAAAACACTATGTTGCCTTGAGTGTGCCCTGAAACTTATTTGAAACCAACATGATTTTATGACTTTGCATGGTTACTCCAATTTTCTCTAGTGAGAGAGCAATTTCATACCCAGTAGGTCTACAGTGTTTTTCAAGCAGTTATGTACTCCACTGCCAATATTTGTAAACAAAAAAGTACAGTAGAGAACATTCCTTCAGACAAGACAGTATAGTGACACAGTAACATTTTTCAGCAAGTACTTACTCTAAGGCAGGGCAGACTTACACAGAGAACATCCACGCTTTAAAAAACCACCTGATTTCATCCTTATTTTACAAGTGGTTCAAAGTGTTTCACCTCCCGTTTTTATGCTTTCAGGGTTAATTTTAATGCCCTGATAGTCCTTCCAGTATTTCAAATCTTCTTTAAAAAATCTAAGTCTATGAAAGAGTATAGTTTATTATAGTTTTCTCAGGAAAAGCCTTTTGTTTAGAGAAAATTAGACATAATCAGATACTGACTGTAGGCAATCCATAATAAATGTTACTGAAACGGCTATATTCATTGAAGATTCATTCACTGTGATAATAACAGTCTGAAAGCTAGATATAAAATAAAAAACTTCTATTGCCAGGGTCAGGTGATATTCCAGATCATATTTTTTTTTATTAATTAGTCAATCTGAATGTGTAAAGCAAGAATAAAACAATTGTTTCCCTGCAGAATTAAACATTATAGCCTAAGCTCTCCTGTTGCTCCAGGAACAAGGGAAAGGGACTTCTCTGGCTCTCCAGGGAAGTAATGCCTTAACTAGACTCATGAAATGGTTGAAGGACTCATGAAAAGTTTTTCACAACAGGACTGAGATACCTGAGATTGGGAGAAAATCCTCATTTAAAAAAAGACAAACATTGCAAAGGCATCAACTATGGGAAGTTTCGTATTAAAATAAGTTTAATAAAGATAAAACATCCAAACAATTATATATAAAGCTTTATTTGATGTATCATGCATTTTTATAGTAGATATTTTAATAAGTATATAGAAGTTATATTAAGATATATTTGGAAGTCTGAAGAAGCAGTACAGTAAAATGTTACATATGTACATTTGGAAAGAACTTATTTTTAATTTAATAGACTAAGTTGTGCATTTCCTTTAGCATTAGAAGAAATTGTGATTTCGCTGTTAATCTCAGGTGGAACCAGATCAAGCCTACATTTTTCCTAAGTGCCCAGCCATTCCCCACTCAAACTCCTGGCTGCTTCTGTGTCACACAAGGTTACTGCCTGATGATTGCAAATTTTGAGGCTACCAGGATCATATGGAGCTTTTTCCAGCCTGGGCAGAATCTGCTCAGCTTGCTAACACTTCCTCTTTTTTCCCAGATACTTGCTTGATTAAGAGAGTGGTTTTGTGGCATTAAGATTTTGTGGTTAGGTGGAATAGGGAAATTTGCCTGTGGAGAATGTGAACATATGATCCTTGTTTCATCCAAAAAAGTCCTTTGAATTTCTTTTGTAGTATGGCTAAACAATAATACTGATTTAAAAGTGTGGGCATTATTTTAAACCAATATTTCATTTCTCCTTCTCCCTGTTTTCAGATACATTCGAAACCTGAGAATGAGAAAGCTGGATATTTTTAGAGGCAAGTTTACATGCTTTGAAGTTTGTTTTAATCAAAAGTAGGATGTTTTGGAATTTCAGTGCACTCTAAGAGATTACGGAAGCACAGACTTGTAGTGCTGAATTAAAGTGTCAGCTCTATTGTCTTCCGATCAATCAGATCCATTAAAGAATCCAGAGAGACTGACAAAAAAAGAGAAGAAAGTCATCTAGAGAGCAACACTGTAAATGCAGCAGTTGTGATGCTTTAAGTACAAAGTGTATGAGGAGAGCTGCAGAAAAATAACTGGAAGAAAACACAGCCCATAAAGAAATAAAATACCCAGAAACTGTATTTTTCCATGGACTGCCATATGCCATACCAATGAGCAGTACATTATTTTTTCCAGGAATGCTACGTATGATATAAAATAGAAAGTAATGCTGAATAGTTTGATAGAGATGAAACAAATATTTAGTGAGACAAAGGATAGTAATGAAGAGTAGTATATTATGTTGATATTTTAATAGCCTATGAGTGATGAGATATACTAAGGCCATAGCACATATTTGCTGGTGGATTCTTCATCTTTTTCTTTTTTAGGGAAGAGAATGTAGCTGGATGACTCCTGAATGTACTTGTCAGTATTTAACTATATGCCCCTTCTAAGTATCAGTAACAAAACTCTCTGTCCTTGACCTTTCTGCACACTTTTCATTTAATCACTTTGAGGAAAAAGAGGTGGGACGGAGTAACAGGAGAGAACAGAAATGAAAGGGAAAGATAAAAGAAAAGGATATGGTATATTTCACTGATATTAATTGAGAAACCAGATTTTTCCCTGTTTCTACCACTAAATTGAAGCATTACTTTGGGCAAGTCAGCTAAAGTTTTGGGCTCCAATATGCTGGACCCTGTATCTTGTGGATCATTTGTCTCTACATACAAGTGCAGAAAGGATGTAAATTTGTTAAAATTCTCATTTGTAAGTGATTTAAACTAAAGTCTCTCTAATGGCTGCCCTTGTTGTTTGAAATTAAACTCTTGGATTCTGATCCAGCACAGTCTTGAGTTAAACAGCTGGCTTCAAGAGCTGGGTTCAAAGGGTCCATGTTCAAAATTAGAGGCATGCTCAAATGAATGGCTGCATGACAGCCCCACTAAGGGTAGTAGCCTGGACACACATTCTTTCAGTATTAGCAAATATTAGACACTGACATACTACCATTAAGGTAAATGACAAATAATGTTTGACTTGCGTGGTCTCTAATGTCCAAAGTAGTATATGAGCTAATTAGGAAGTGCTTAATAGCTTCAGGATTTAGTGAGTTACATTTTTAATAGTTAATTTTTTAGAATTAAAGCATTTTCTTCCACCTTGCATGTAAAAAAAAAAAAGAACAAAGAAAAAGAAACCAACCCCAAACCCCAAACCCTAAAATACTCCAAACAAACCCACAGAAAAAAAACCAAAACAAAACCCCACAATCAAAAAAACCAAACTCATAAACCATCAGATTATGCCTGGGTTTAATATCTTCATGTATTAACTTGCTCTACCTACTATACAGAAGTTAGTTCCAGACATAGTAACAGAAGCGAATAGAGTATTTCACAGAATTGTAGAAGGGTTGAAGTTGAAAGAGACCTCTGGAGATCATCTGGTCCAATCCCCCTGCTCAGGCACGGCCACCTAGAGCAGGTTGTGCAGAACCATGCCCAGACAGCTTCTGACTGTCTAGGGAGTCTCTACAACCTCTTTCAGACAACCTGTGTTCAATCACCCTGCCAGTAAAGCAAGTGTTTCATTATATTCAGTTATCCTTATGCTCCCATGTTTCAGTTTGTGCCCATTGCCTTCGGTTCTGTCACAGAGCACCAAAAAAACCAAAGTAGACTGCCTCTGTTGCCTTTACACTCTCCATTCAGATATTTGTTCTGTTGTCCTAAATACATTATTACTACTGCTTTATAATGCCAGCCTAAACTGATCAGGCATTATCACTCATGCAGAATATTCACTTTAATCAATATTGTGAAATGTGGCCTATGCTTTGGAATTTTCCAACTAAAGTGTTATTTGGGTGAGAAAATACTTCTTTGTCAACACTGACGTTTTTCATGGGAATTCTCATGTCTTACCAAAGATGAAATATCTCTGGTCAAAATACGAACAGCAAAAATAACATGAAAAAAGGCATTACTTCCAGATGTTATGCAAGAAAAACCTCCCAAATTCTCTTGCTGTTCCATTGTGTATAAACAATTAAATATTCACTAGACCAGCATGGGAGAGAGATGATCTGCAAATCTAATTCAGATTATGTGTTACTCCTGTTGAGAACTACGGACTGTTGCCCATAATATGCCAAGGAAGTATCTTCACTAAAAAGCTCTTGGGCTTCTTATGACATGGAATAGGAACATTGTTTTAGAACTCAAATATCACACATCAAACAAAGTTTTTCACTGTCTTGTAACATAGTGCCAGGCACTCAAATGTTTTCCAAAATTACTTTCCAATACATACAATGGGATACAAAATTTTGCATTTTTCAGAAAAGATTTTAGACAAACTCTTCTGTACCACAGTCATTCTCATACTGATTTATCCACAAGAAAGATGAGTCCAAGAAAGAAAGTATGCTTTCAGCTCTTTTTGTGAGAGCAACTGAATTGAGTCACACTGCTCGAAAGACTGTTGCCTTATAGAGGGCTGTAGCTGCTCGTTATGAAAGGTAATCTGCTTAAGAGAGAACTGCTCTCTGAGTAGGTAAGAACAAGAGGCTGCTGTGGGTATTTATATATTTTTGTACTTGCTGGGTAAGGCTGCTGCTGGTGCCTTTTGCCACCCAGAAGACCTATCTTATGGATAGCTGGTGACTACACAGCCATCAGCTGTGAATCCAATGTTGTTTCCATCACAATATGTCACATACATTCTACATGGTCTTTACTAAGCAGTTTAAGCTCTAAGTATTTAAAAATAAATACAATTACAAAATACTTTTTTTTGACCTAAGTAAATGTAAAGTTACTACGATTTTAAACATATAAACCAGGGTTACGTGTGTATTCTGACCTTAAAAGATCAGGAAAATATGACCTTCAAGTCTCACCGAAGATAAGGAAAGATTACTTGAAGAACTGTTTTCTCCGGAGATGCCAGACACCTACAGTTTCAAGGGGTTTCAGCAGGAACTGCAGATGTGGTCAACAACCAAAGCAATTTGATCTGTTGTGATATCTCGTTTTTCATTTCTCATTTTTTTTAGTGTATGTATCCCATGTATATGGCTTCCTTTTCACCAGGAGAGGGATAACCTCTCACAGAAGACAATATTGCAAGACACAGATGAGAAAATGACTGAGATAATTCAATGAAGATACCTGAGATTTCAACAACACAAAAAAATATTATTTTAAAAATTAAGATTTTAATACAAGTTTTCAAAAAATAAAGTGTATTTTTTGTTAGCTTTGTGTTATTTGTATGCTTTCCTTCCCATTTCATAACCCTTTCTAAATATTTCTTAGAGTTTGATATTTCTCAGTTTGGTTCACAAGAGGAAAGTGAAAAACCCCAACACCTACTACTCCTTTTCACCTGAATAGTTTGATTATGGATTAAAGGCCAGATCTACACAGGTGATGTACATGATAGGCATCTGTTGCAGACCACCTTTAACAAAAAGTGGAGGTAGATGAACCCTCCTTGAGAGCCGAGGATGCCTCCTGACTGCAGGCCTGGTACTTATGAGAATTTTATTCATGTTGATATCTGCCTGAAGGACAGCAAGTTGGTCTTAATGCAGATCCTCCTTAGAGCACAGGAGTCCATTCCAATGCAAAGCAAGTCAAGATGATTCTATGATTCTATAAGAAAGTGCACCATAAGACCGCCTTGGCTGAATGTGATTCTCCTGACCAAGCTCAAACGCACAAAAATACACAGAAGACGTAAAAGGGGATGCAGCACTGAAGTGGAACATTGAGAAATTTCCCAAGCAACAGTGGAGTTAGAAAAGCCGAAGCTCAGCTAGAGTTGAAACTACTGGACAATGTAAAGGGCAAGAGGGAATGCTCTTGTAAGTATACTGGAAACAAAAGGAAACAAAAATAAATGTGGGTCTGCTGCTCATTGTGGCAGTGGAGCTAGTTACAAGATACACAGAAAAGGAGAAGGTACTCTATGTCTTTTTAGCCTCAGTTTCCAGTGAGAAATATCACCGGAATATCACCGGAGCTTTATATCATATATCATACAATATGTATTGGTCAGAAGAGTAAGTAGTTTTGCCAGTTTGAATATCAAAATTCTTCCTTCATAAAAGGGCTAAAAGTTCTCCAGACTACTAAACACAGCATCAGGTTTTCTTATATATTGAAATAAAACCAGTAGCTTCTGCTTTACACATACACTGTGTTGTTACTTCATGTAAACACTGAATGTCAGTAGATGTTCAGAAGCACAACTGTAGATAGCCTTTAAGAACGTATCAAAAATTCACAGAAGGGAAAATATCTTAATGTCAAATGTTATGAGGATCTCTAAGTACATCAATAATAAAAAGTTATGACGGAACTTCTGTTTCAACTTTGCCCTTTTCAATACTTAATCATTACATTAGATAGTATATGAAAGTATTATTTACTGTGTCCTACCCTGCAAACTCATTATACCCTAAACCACCCTAAAACAGTGACAGTGCAAAGCATGTGACCTACTTACTGCAGTTCGTCTGGCTGTTTCTCATCTCACAGAGAGAAGTTCCACAGGGATCAGGACAGGAAGTACATCTCTGGTCTCCCTCCTGACAGAGGGTTTGACCTGAGGAAAATAGAAATTTACTATTCTAATTATTTACCAGACTAATAAAAATTAGTGGAGTGTAGCAATGAGAAAATGCAGAGTTTACACTACAATTAAGTATTTACTTTACATAATTAAGCACCCTACAGCATTTCAAGTGCAGCAAGAAAATATTGTAAGAAAGGAAAGTGTGCAGGAGTGTCCAGATGTCACTTTTCTTTACCCGTATACTTAAGATAAGACTTAACATCCCAGTTTCCAAATGAGAGGCATGGATCTCTGAAAGCCATTTACCACAATTCTGCAGCAAAGTATGAAAAGTCATACAAATCAGATTTTGGAAGGAACAATAGGTTCTAGTTGAAAGAGAATATTTTCTGAGAATCATTCCTCAGTGCCATTCAGTTGATCTGCTTCTCATTTTATGATTGTTTTGGTGGACAATAAAAATCTTCCTGAAGAAAGGTCATCAAAGCTGAAGTGCCATTGTCCTTCTTTGGCTGGTTAAAACACAAACAACAACAAGAAACCCCAAAAGGCTATGATCCTAAAAATGGAATTCAGAGCAACTAAACCCAGCATTTTATCAAAACATTTCTGAACATATTACCTGGGTAGTTAGTTTCACTGACAAATCCCTGGACCTATCTGTGTCACAGTGGTGATAGCTCCTTTCCAAACCATTAAATTCTTTCTTCAATGTGACTTTTGCAAAAGCAATCATTTAATTTACTATTCTGAACACAGAGACTGAGCAGTTTGGATTTCATCACCTCATCATCTTTAAAATGGGTTATTGCAACTACTACTTAGTGTTTGTATTGCATTACACAATTGATTATTATCGAACATTAATCAGTCAGTCATGGCGTCCTTATACTGGGGTACAGAAGATGATTAAGAAACATCTTGTTTCAATGATCTTGACAACAGCCTCATTCCAAAGAACTGACAGTGTAGAAATGTGGATTTACTTCATACATGTTATACATTGAAGCAATACAGGTACTTTTGTTAGCTGTAGCAATTGACTGTCTTATTTTACAGGTGCAGCTGATTGCAAAATTGAACTTTAAAAATAGGGAAAACTTCTTAAAGTCTAAACCTATTACAAACAGTTACATTAAAATTAATTCTTTAAATTTGCTCCAACCCTTTCTTATCCCACAGGGGAAGAGTTTCTCAATTCTTTAAAATTCCTTTTGCTGCAATGTAGATTCTTTTGATCCAAGCACAGTCAATGCTGAATTTCTATAAACACACTCTACTCTCTCTTTCGAAGGGATCACAGAACCAGCTGTGAATTTATCTTATGATAACAGGTGTGTTCTACTCTTACAACTTTTGAATAGGTTGTCTTATTACCACTACATCTGACAACACTAGGGTTTTCTACATAAAGTTACCTAATTTCTTTAAAAATGAAATTCGAAAGAGTATGTCATTAATAATTCTCACATTGAAGGAAAGGCTGCTATCTGAACCTACCTTACCATAAACAAGAGAATTACACGTGAAAAATATCCTCAAATACTGAAACCTTCACAACAGTACAACATTTCTTTCCGAGTGTCAAAATGTACCACAGGACACAAGCCTTTGGGGAGATGTTCTGGGGCTCAAGAAACTGCCAGGTTTCCTTTTCTTTCATATAAACCATCATGAGCCAGCTATTAAGTAGCTGTAAAAACTTACATTTTCATACATTTTTCCTTAGTCACACTAAATCATTAATTTATTTAGGAAAACATCCTTTCTCTGATTCCCAAGTACTGAAGAAAAAATAATTTTCACGAGAAAGTTCCTTCTCAAATGGCACCAATTCCTGTGACAGTAGCTTCTAATTGCTGCAGACAATGTCAATATATATTAGTTTAAGTAACAGCTCATCATGTTAGATAACCAAAACCTGTATTAAATATCACCTCCATTTCCTTCACTTTTTATATTTTTAAGGACTAATAAAGCTCTGCTTACAAATTCCTGGGTGAAAGTAGCCACCAGAGAACATTAGCAAGTGTTATTTGAAAGGGAATGAAAGTAAATGTCAGACAGCTTTAGTTAAAGACACTTCAGAACAAAGCAGTCAATGGTAGGTTCAGTAAGAACAGTAAAATGGGGGATACCCTTACTTTCATTGCAGTTTTCTTCATCACTTCCATCTTTACAGTCATTATCTCCGTCACACTGGAATGCACTAGGAATGCACTGCCCATTTCTGCACTCCACCAGACCCTGACTGTGACATGCTAGAAAGAAAAAAATGATGATACACTGGTTAATTAAGACTAATGAAGGTTTTAATTATTTTTGAACGTTATCTTGAAGTTATTTCAGGAGGAGCTAATAACACTGCTTAGCAGTGAAAGTCACTAGAAGACATTTTTCATTGTATGTAGACTATGCTTTCAATAGCTTACAGCTACAACAAACCAACAAAAGCATCATTTTTACTCAACTGAAAATTGCCATGTTTTCTTTGCCCACTTACTTACATTCTTTAATTCAGAATAGATTCTTAGGTTTCAGGGAAAATTCTAGGATAGTGGTTGTGAGGTCAAGCACTGAATGGCAGCAAGAATCAAAGCAGTATAAGCATATCTCTTATGACAACTTTAATCACATTAAAACATATGATAGCTCCCCAAGGCTTGATTTTGCAACCTTGGCAATATACTAGGGGAGTTGTTTTGCAGATATATACCATTTCCATTGGAAAAGAGAGAAGTCCAGACTTTGACAAGCTTTGACAGACTGCATACAGACACATGAGAAAGCTGTCACAAACTCAGAATGCCTACAGTTTAAAGAGATTATATACATTCATTCATTATTCTTAAAGGGGAACATCACAATTAACAAAAAGGTAATTCTGCAATTAAGCTGAAACACAAGGCAATGCTGGGAGTTCTCAACAATGGCAACAAATGCTTAATTAGCTGCAGTTGTCTTCCAGTACGGATATTTATCAAGTGCAAACTCTGCAAATCAAATAAACATGTAGTTGTGCCTTACAAGTAGTAAGTAAATATACTACCTTAAAAATGAAAATAATGTAAGGTAAGAAATAAAAACTGATTTAGAAATTAAAGGAACTTACAACAATTGATTTCATCTGATTTGTCTATACAGTCATGGTCACCATCACATACCCAATCAGCAGTTATACATCTCCCATCTCCACACTGATGATGTGTCTCTGGATTACAATCTAATTAAAATACAAATGTGAGGACAAAAAAAAAAAAAAATAAAAAAAAATAATAATAAGTTACAATTTGTATATTTTGTGATTTTGATCAATTGTCCTATGCCTATAAGCTAATCATTCTTACCAATGAGCCATTCTGAATTTGTAAAATACAGTAAGAGATTTTTCTGTTCCTGGAGATTTTTTTGGCACATTTTAGTTACGTATGTTCTGAATTCTATTGCCTATATAGATAGTGTTGCACTTACTCCCCTCAGATGCACAGTTGTTTCAATTTGCAAATAAACACATTTCTAACATTTGTTGAGCAGATTAAAAGATTGTCTGCATTCCCATAATGAAATGCCTTTCAGTTAGCCAACATTTCCAGTTGCCATCAGGGAAAATCATTCCTTACATTTATCTTTTTACTATGAAGTAAAAAAAAATGTTTCATTTGCCTTATTTGGCAAACTTTTTTTTGCATACACTCAGAATTTTTCGTAAGAATGATCTACAAGGAAACTATTCCAATCTTCCTCTTACTTTTCCTATCCAAGTGCTTCCACAAATAAATAAAAGCATTCTTTTGAGCAGTCTGATTTTACACTAAAACAAATAGGGAGTGTAGACAGTCTGACATGAGACCCGTTTCTAACCTGTACAAAAAGTTAGATCTTAAATTTTCTATATAAAAAAAAAAACCCTATCTCAAGATAACAATAGTTGGAGTTAGATAAACATTCAGAAAAGTCTTGAATCAAAGATGGTTTATGAAAAACAAACAAACAAAAACCAGACAAACAAACGAAAAGGAACAACCAGAACAGACAAAAAGTAGTGAAAGATCTTGAAGTCTTAGAGTATGTTTAATTTGGAGAAGAAACATAAAAAAACTATCAGAAAAGATATGCATTGATTTTTAGTTTTGAAATTTCCTGTGATTTTCCTTAGAAAAGCAAAAGAAAATAAGTGAGATATAATATTTTAAACTTTAAACACCTATTTTAGAGCACTTTATTTGTCTTAGGTTTAGCACCAGGAAAAAGTAGCAATTTGCTGGGTTTTTATTTTATAAACCAAGAGTTTTTCAGCCTGACCCCTTTGGAAATGGTGTAAAGTTTGTGTCATTCACACGATGGAAGTTCTGCAGACTGAAACCTGCTGCAGGGGCAGGGGATGTGGTGCCCAACAGGATGGATACTACAATGTTCTGACAGTCCTTCCGTGAGCGGTTCAAATGACCCCCACAAAAATACTGTTGTGCTTTCACCCATTTCCTCCCAACCTCTGCCTCCCCTCCTGGGAGAGAAGGACTCTTACTGTAAAAAAAACACGGACTTTGAAACTTGTTGACTAAAACCAGTAATTAATATTAATTTATATTTGTGGGAAAGAAGAAAAAAAAACCCCATGCCACTGTCCTAGTGATTTCTGATGTAAATATGTTGTTTATATAGTATGTATGAAATTTTCCTACATTGTAAAACTGCTGTACTTTTGATTCTTGTATATTAAAAAGTGTTACGGAGATTTTCAGAACAGCGCCAGTGTGGTGAGTCTGGGGGGTGGTGGTGGTGTCCATGGTGTTCCTGGTGTGTCCTTGGGGAGTCTGGGGGGGTCTGTGGTGTGTCCGGGGCTGTTTTGGGATCCCAGGACCCTTCCCTGCAGCCCCGGGCATGCCGCGATGGGTGTTTTCATGGTGCAGGACAATAAGCATGTTGTTCTTGGCTGTTCTAAATAGCTTCCCAGTCTGCGGTGACAGAGATTTGGAAAACCCTTCGGATGGGCATTTCTACATCATCAGGAGAAGCCACGCCTTTCCTCACCCATTTCCACCAGGATTTCGCTGGGATGGCACCAGTGTTTATGTATTTAACCAACCTCTGCCTTTTCTGGATCTCTGGAGGTATGTAAAGATCTTTTTGACCCTGTCCGGGGAGAGTTCCCCTTCCTCCAGGAGAAGTGCTGCTCCTGCTGCAGGCATGGAGCTCTCCGCTCTGTCCTCAGCCCCAGGAGGACGTGCCTCTATCCAGGTGTGACGCAGTGGCATCCTGTGAGCTGCTTTGGTTCAGTCTTTGCACCCATCCCCAGTGATGCCCACACGGCAAGACACAGTGCAAAGCTTGAAGCTGTTTCTCCCCCTTTACAAGAGCTCACTGTAAAAAGCACTTCTCACACCTGTAGCCACCATGTCCAGCCCTTCCCAGCCTCTGCAGCTGAGCCAAGTTGCAGACAATAGTGAAATGTCACTGAGTTCTATGGCTCTGAAAAATTGCTTTCCTAATGGAAGGAGGTCCTGGCTGTTGCTGTGGGGCTGCAGCAGGGAGCGGGGCTTGGCTGGATGGAGGCACAGGGATGACAGGTGCTGTGTTTCAGTCAGAGCTGGCTCGTTTCGTCCCCAGGGTACTCACAGGAAAGCTGGAGGAGCAGGAGCAGGTGAGGGAATGGGCTCTGTCCCACAGAGCTTAGCCCAGCACCACAGCTGAACCCAAGGCCTGGCCACAGCCAGTGGGAAAATGACCCCTAGATGTGGTGCAACTTCCCCTTCTCCGGGCCATCCAGGTC
>JAVHNF010087604.1:0-13071 GCA_034783455.1 Micropsitta finschii
ATAGTCAACTGGGCTCAGATGGTCTCATTCAAATTTACAAACCTGGCAACACCACTGAGCTGAATTTTTTACAATGGGAGTAGAAAATGCTGAAGAAAAAAGCAGCAAGTTGTTGGCAGCCTCTCTGTACTGCACAAGGATACTCGTGCACATTGACAGTATTAACAGGGAATTGTCCATTTGAGTTGGCCGGGATATTCTGTGTTGAATAAAGTTATTCTTTACATGTTTGGGATACCCCAATCCACTGCCTTTTCATCTCTTCTCCTCCATTTCTAAACACGGACTTAAGCAGGCTGACTTCAGGACTTTGCCCAGGGATAGAAACGTGTTAGACGCAGTAGTGGCAAATGGTGGCTATGCAAAGCTGTGTTAGGATCCTGTAGAAAGGAGACGAGTTGATTTTAGCTTCTTATTGGAATACTACCCAAAGGCTTCAATTAATATCAAATACTTATTGTCCAAGGCAACGTGACAATGCACAGTAATTGCTTACAACTGAAATGTGGAGAGGCTGGGAGAAGGAAATGTCACTGTCCATTTTATAGATGAAAAACCGAGCTATGGAGCGATAAAATTTCTTGCCCTGGGTCACACAGGAAGCTGGTGGCAGAGCCAAAAAGTAAAGCTGGTTCTTGGAATCCTAATCCAGGACCTTAATTGAAAGAATGTTCTTTCTCTTGTGCAGTTTAGCCCATCAGCTGAAGTGCCTTTGTAGTCTTTTGTATGTAACAGTAGGTAGAAACTTGCATTTTTATAGTAGGCTTACTAATCAACTAACTCCTTTCTCATTAAACATATATAAAGTCATGCAGTCTTAAGGGAGAATGAATGAAAACGGTGTGGTTTTCACTTACGTGTTGTATTGTAGTGAATCCGGGTTGTAGGAAGCAACGTGGGAATGCAGCCATTGAGACTTGTATATAATTAGATCACTCTTGGATTGCAATTATCGCTAGAGTACAATTTCAGCAGCGGCAGTTCTGTTTAAGCATGGAAGTAACTAATTGAATTTGTATTTTAACAGCAAAAGAAAAAGATTAGCCTTTGAGCAGCCCTAGTGCAGGTAGCCGTTTCTGTCCTATTTAATGCCATCATCCAGGGAAACAAAAGATGGTCTGGTTTCAGATGAAGTTTGGCACTACCCCATTTACTGGGTTTCATAAGCAGCTGCTATAGCACAACACCTCTTCCAAGAATGCATAAGAAGGCTCTGCTGTTTACTATAAAAATGAATGTAACATGTCACAAATATGTAGTTTTAGAAGGGTCCATTTGCAGCCAGTTTAGCTGTACTTTGGCCAGTTTCTAATTTGCCTAATAGCACTGCCTTTGGCTTTCGTTACTGAGGAGTGAACTCCAGAGGTGGCCACGCAGTTGTCCCTTACCAGTAATTCGTATTTTCATATGCAAACAGTGTGAGAACAACTTCTCATCCAGGGAGCATTTTAAATGATTCCCAGTTTAAAGCTTGTGCCCCAGAAATCTCATGTATGAGTGGTTTTACTGACGGGTGTGCAGAAAAATGCTTTTATTCTGAGCTCCTGGAGGTTTTAGAGGGCTGGGGGGTGAATTTTACTCTGTCTTTTTACAGCATGTTGTTAAAAAAGATCTGATTAAAATGGAATCCACTTTTTTGCTATTGGTGGTTCACTGTTTATATTTCCCTTAGTTTAGGCAGAAGAAAGAACTTTGCCTTTGTTTCTAGTCAGTTTTATTTTTGGATTCTCATGTGCTCTCAGGCTCTAGCTGCGAACATGGCACGGACACATATTTTTCTGTTAAAGACATGTTTCCATTTTGTCATTACCGGATTCATAAAAACATATGCATTGTTATTTGCTTTGTGCCAAGGCTTGTTTTGTCAAAATAAAGCTCAGAAGTAGCTTGACTGAACTATAGTATGTCCCTTAATTTCCAAAGAATTATATTTAGGATTCAGGTTACTATGAGAAAGGAACTGACATCAACTAAATACATGCCTTGGACATTGCATCACTGATGTCTGGCAGGAGTGAACTGTAGGTATTACAACCAAGCCTAAACTTGTATTTCTGGCAGATGTGCTTGTAGTTGTTGACTACCTCTTTACATGGACAAGCTTTGGCTTGACGTCTTCACCCAGGTGCTTGCGGCAAGGGGCATGATGAGACAGGGGCTGAAAGCATGAAGGAATCTGTACTGATGCTTGCCCTCAGGGATTTGGTTAGGCTGAGAGGGAAGAAGACTTTATTTAATGTACTGATAAGCCCAAGTGTGGACTTTACACCTGGCACTAGGCTTTGGGCAAAGTGTGTGCACCTGAAAAGAAATTACACAGATTGTTTAGTGCTGGAGGCTGTGCAGTTTGCTCCTGAAAACAAAGACCACAGTGTGATGGTTCAGCTAAGGGAAAAGACAAGCAAACGTTTCCCCCTCCCCTTTCTTTATAAGGTAAAAATAATCCAACCCCCTGGTTTTACAGTGTTAAACTTCTGATTTCATTGGAGTAGTCTGGCTAAATTATGTTTTATGGACAAATACTAGTGTCATTACTTCATCTGCTGAGTGAACAGTGGATTTGTCGTGTTTGGAATGCTTCCTGCAGAGTCTGCTGGGGGAGGACTGGTCTCCCTGTCCCACTTTCTGTCTTATTACAGCCCCAAGGCAGGTATTTCTCTTTCTTTTGATGACTGATGAACAGGATATTGTTTCAGCTCTGTTATTATCATTTTTAATCATGCCTTCTAATTTGCGCAGTATCCTACTTGTGGAAATGCAAGTAGGAATTTGCAGGAGTTATCTGAAGATGCTAACAAGACTATTGCCCTGTCAAATGTGCAATTGGCTTGTGTCGAAAGCAGTGTCTGTGCCTAATAAGAGGGGCTTTTTGACCTGATCCAGTCTTTTCTAGCAAACTTATTACTGAAAGAAATGAGCGTAATTAGCACTAAATTGGTAAAGTTGCAACCTCTTAAAAAGTGCTGTCACAACCATAGAAAAGTCATAAATGAACTGTGATACAGACTGGATGAATGGACCATATTAAAGGTAAACCCAAGGCTATTAAATATGTCTGCCTTATTAATGAGGAGTTTGCACCCTCATTTCTTCATGCTGTCTGAGGGTGGGAGGAAAAGCAGAGGTGGGACAGCCCCATGACTGCAGTGGGTTAGATGGCCCCCACTGGGTAAGGTGAATCCCAACAGACCACCACACTGGTGGTTTGTGGATTAAACTAGGATTCGAAACAACGTAGCAGAGGCGGAAGTCACTGGAGGTGACACTCAGATATAGGCATCAGGGGTTGTGCATGGCTGAGACTGGTGAGAGACAGGATTGGGAATATACAGGACTGAAAGGCTGTAGGGAGTCTTTGCAGAGATTTTCGGTGTAGCAGAGGAAGAACCCTTGAGGGATGGTGTGAAGGTGAGATAGGTAAGAGGATGGCCATAGATATTATCAGAAGGGTGGAACCTCTCCTATGAAGACAGGCTGAGAGAGCTGGGCTTATTCAGCCTGGAGAAGGTGCAGGGAAGACCTTATAGCAGCTTCCGGTACCTAAAGGGGTCATACAAGGTATCTTGTTAATCTCTTTTGAATGTTCAGCTGCTCTGTAAATGGAAAATATTGAGATTATTTCTTCATGTTTCTCTTTAGAAGGTTGCATGAACATGGTGAAATCTTTAACTGTTCATGAAAGTAAAACTGATGCTGTCAGATCCTGAGTGAAGAGCTCAGCATGGCAGTGTATTAGTTGGAATACAGTTAGTCTTTACCATTTTTGCAATGCTTGCGAAAATCTAAAGTCATACATCCTGTGAGGGATTTGTAAGCACTGTCACAAGTGAGGTGATCAAAACTGTTGCTCTTAAGCTGTTCGTGTATTCTCTATTTACAAGTCCATATACTTGAGTTGGCTAGTGTTTATATCTGCAGCATTGTTTCTGCTGTTAGACTGGATTATATGCATTACTGAGCACCCTAATTTCATTGTAGCAGTTGATTTCAAAGGCACTTTTCCTCCGATATCTGTGCTAATGCACTATTTAGAGTGTCTATGAAACCCACCTGTATCTACTTTTGAATGAATATTACAACAAATGTTTCCTTCCTTCCCCTCCCGTAAGTGAAATCTTCTCAGAAAGCAGTTCTGACACCCACTGCTCAGCCAGAGGCTGGTGATGGTGCTTCTGGCTCTTGGCTTCATATAGGCTGGTCACCCAGATTGTATGCTGAAAGGCAGGAAAATGTGGGTGCAGAAGAGTTGCGGTTTAATCCCAGCCAACAACTGAGAACCACACAGCTGCTCACTCACTGCCCTGGTGGGATGGGGGAGAGAATTGGAAGGGTAAAAGTGAGAAACATTGTGGGTGAGATGAAAACAGTTTAATAGTTGACATACAATAATAATAATAAATAACTAGAATAATAATAAAAATTTTAATAAAAAGGGAAACAACAAAAAGAGAAATAAACCCCAAGAAAAACGAAGTGTTGCAAATGTAAAGCAATTGCTCACCATCAACTGACCAATGCCCAGCCAGTTCCTGGTTTATGTACTGAGCATGATGCCATATTATATGGAATATCCCTTTGGTCAGCTGTGTCTTCTCCCAGCTTCTTGTGCACCTCTGGTCTACTCACTGGTGGGGTGGTGTGAGAAGCTGAAAAAAGTAAGCACTGCTTAGTAACAACTAACAACATCAGTGTGTTATCAACATTATTCTCATCCTAAATCCAAAACATGACACTGTACCAGCTGCTAAGGAGCAAATTAATTCTATCTGAGCCAAAACCAGGATAAGAATGGAGGTCAAGAATTGTAGAAAGTAACAGAGGACAACTTTCTTGGTTTGGAGAACAAAGTTTGTGTCCAAGCATGCCCAGCCTAAGTACTTGGTATGAAACCTATTGCATCTGGCAAACTTTACCTAGGTTTACTTGATTTACTAGAAATATAATGACAAATGTGTGTAATCAGGGTCTTCTCAAAAGCAGTCTTCAGCATCTGGTCCAGCGTTTAGGACAGGTTATGGATACTGTGTTGTAGAAGTGAGGGACATCTTCTCTCTCTTGACATGGGACCACAAGATAGCAAACTTCATCACTAAAGAAGGTAAAGGCTGGGTGTCTTGAGGCTGAGTCAGGATGGTCCAGCACAGAGCATTGAAACTCTGGGTGCTGGAGCTTCTCCTGTTCTGAGAGCCTGCACACCAGGTATGTGGACAGTCAGCCTGGACAGTTGGCTATGTCTGGCAGGGAAAGGAGAGAGAATACCGCAGTGCTTCCCATAATTTCAAGCCTGTGTTGCTCCGTAGAGCATATGTGTAAGAAAAGGGGGAGAAATGTGGAAATATCAGAGCTTTTAAAGGTTTACACCGTCTTTTCCATTTCACTTTAAAGGCAGAGCTGTCTTCAGGAGAGGAAATGTGGAGGATGCAAAATATGCAGTCAGGTCACAGTAGCAACAGCAATAACTCCTACTGTGTGCTTTGTGGCATCACTGAGTGCACTGGTTAGTTAAACCCACTGCAGCTGGGAGAAAACATCATCCCTATAGGAGAGATGCTGTTTGCCAGGCATACTTTGGCAAAGCCTATTGGAGAGCCCAGTCCAGTGGTGCTAGACCCCAGCGTTATCTCTGGTTATTCTAAAGCAGCTGAGTGCTGGGAGCTATGCATAGTGCAAAGGAAGATATCTCTGTCTGTAAAAATTAATGCAGTCTCTGGAAACAGCCAGACCAATACAGTTTGACCACTTGTCTGTGAGAAGCCACAAGCTGTTTTTCACATTCACTTGTAGCCTTGCTGTTTTAGGGTGCACTGAAAAGAATTTCAATGGTAATTTCAGCTCCTCATTGTTCTATTTCCCATGGTTTTTTCACACCAAAGTGAGGCCTCTCCTTCCTTTGTTCAGACATGTGAAGCTTTTGCTTAACCATGCACTGTGTGAGGGATACTGCAAGTGAACTCCGAGGTTAGTGTTGGAGCAACATCTCTTGCTGCTATGACATTTTTTGCTCCATGGGGTTGATGAAACCCGTGCGGTGTCCCCCTGACAATAGGGCTTTGCTCTAAGGAGAAAATGGTCTTAAAACCCTGTTGATAATTTCATGCTGTAAAACATGAGTGTTCACATTGCCTGCCTTAGCCCTGGGCTTGCTGGATGTACATGTGATTTGAAAGGACAGCCTTTAACTAGTTCTGATTGTGATTGTTGTTTTCTCCCCTACTGTTTTCACTGACATCAGTGGACCTTGTATCAAGCCAAATAAGTCAGTCTGGCTTGCTTGCTTTTCCCTGGCTTGCTGCCATATGAGAAAGAGGTGTGCAGATGAACTTATGGTGTAAAAGTACTAAGCAAAGATGGATCTTAGCTAAAATGCACATAGGATACCAAGATGAAGCCATGCCTTAGAGCTATCGTCCAAAGAGACAGATGGGATAACATCAGTGGGAGCTTTGCCTGCTGAAGCAGCAGTGCCATTACTTCAAATTGGAGGTGAAGGTGGTGAAACCAAGGACAAAGAGTTAGAATGCATCTGATTAGTTTCTGTAAAGGTTTTAAAAGGCACTGCCTTTTCCTCAGGTGGCCTTAATAAGTAGGAGGGCTTGGGTGGCACAAGGAAGTTGGATGGAGTGGCAAAGGCTTTGCTCTCGGTAGCAAATGGGTCTGCTCCTGGTGTCTGTGACAGTCTTTACTCTTTAGAGCTAAAATGCTTTAATAGTCTTCAAATGTTTAATTGTATGACAAAGTATTCACTGACAGCAGGGAATATATGGAGTCTGGTTCCCTGCTGCCTCACTTTATGCTGACTGTTGATACTGGTCCACAAACCAAAGCAGGGATGTAGGGTTGGGCCCAACAGTTATGAATGGTGAAGTGTCTGACACAGCAGCAGAAAGAAATACCTCCAGTTTACATAAAAGGCTTCTAAATTTGAGGACAAAGGGAGCTCAGAAAGTGGCTGTGGAGGTTAGCAGCTCACTCCCATCTGTATGAACAGATCCCTGTGCTGCTCCAGGCCTCACCATGTTCACTCGTAAGGGCCACTGATACCCCTTTGAGCTCTTGGCCACTGAAGACTTCTTCAAGTAGTATTGGGCCGACAGGAAATGCTGTACAGGGAGACTCCTGCTGTACAGGATCATTGACTAGATGAACATTTGTTGGCTAATGCCTCCTGATGAAAGATGCCAAAATTTCTAAGGCATGATTTCATCAGCACTGGTGATGCTGGTCTAATCCATAAGCAATTCACTAGTCTGCCTGAAAGGCTCCTGTTCTTCATCGAGTACTCTTGCCAGGGATGGACATCAGCACACTTTATCTCTTAGGTTTAATGACAGTGTTCTATTATTCCTTGTAGTCTTAAAACATCTGATTTTGCAGAGTTTGGGAAGAGAGCATTGTCCCTAACTTGCTGTGGATGCTACCTTAGCGTGTATGGATTACCTAGGAAGAGATGATTTGAGGGGTGTGTATGTACATTGAAATGGTTCAGCAGCACTCCTGAATTGGCCATAAACAACATGCAGTGCTTCATATTATGCAGAGAGGAAACCAAACTGAGGTGCAGCTGGTAGAAGCTGCTCAGTCCCAGGCTCATGTATGTGTACTGTATGGTGTTAATTAGTAGAGGCATTTGCCTACACCTGCTCCATTGTTCCTGGTTGTTTGAAAGCACAGCCAGCTCTCAGCCTTGCTCCTCCATGCCATGGAACAATTAGTGGAGTTAGCAATGTTTTCCTTACAGCACTTCATAGAACACAGGCCCCCTAAGCAATTGCTTATTGCTGGAGAAAGGAAGCGAAGGTTTGGTTTGGCCCTTGAGTAGAAAGCTACATTGAAGGAGGAAATTCCTGTGGAGACTCCGACATCTGTTTGGTTAGACCCCTCCTATGCCACTCCACCTAGACGTATGGAGAGCAAGTGTGGTTTCAAATCAGGTCCTTTGTATGAACTTGGATAATGCTGGATTTATAAAGAAATCGAGTTGCAATTCCTCATGTGCCTTGGCTGCTCCTGGAACTCTCCTCATGAGAACCCTATAATTAATCCAGCCTCGGAGTGCTTGTGATCTGAGGCCAGATTTGCAGCTCATGGAGGTAGGATGTTTCATGAGGGACAGCGATCCTTGCAAACTTGTTCCTTTGCTACCAGCTGGGGCAGGATAGAAACTTGATAGGATGCCACTCAATGGTGAGGTATTGATAAAAAATTAATTTTTCTTTTAATGGTTGATATTTAGCCCCAATAGGTAGTGATATAATAGGGGCTGATATCCTGTGGTTGGCCCAATGGCTTTAGTAAATGCCCTCACCCAGCCGTAGGTATCCACACCACCAAAACTCAACATGAGAGCCAGTAATAACAGTACAAATATGTGCAGTCTCAATACAGATGCCAGAATTTGAATATAGAGACAGTGGTTTGCACAGGTAGTGAGTTGTTCTCTCAGACTGTGACAGAAATGGTCTTTAGTGCCACTTCTGAGAAGAAATGGTATTTCAGCTTTGAGGTGGCACAGGGTGCACTGTGCCTGTGGGAGGCTGGAGCCGTATCTGACAGGTTTTACCTTCCTGTCAACTCCAAGCGGTAGTTAAGGCACCTGAGAAGGTACCATATAACTGCATTTTCTATTGGAGCAGTTTGGATAATCCCTTGGGTATCATTTGGAAGAAGGCATGAAGAGGGGGTTCTGGGTGTCCTGGAGATGGATGATGCTCACAAGGCTCATCTGTGGGTCGTTTGGTGGCTCAAGGGATATCAGGTAGATATGTCCCTAAAGTATGTGCCAGGGGCATCCCCTGATGTGATGCATTGTTGGATGAGAGAGGACACACACAGTTAATTCAGAGACAGAGCCATGTAGCAACATGTTCCTCCATCATCAGGGCTGCTCCCAAACCTCAGTGGCCTTCTGGGACCTCCCGTGTTAGGTGTGTGACTCAGTGGAACTAGTGGGAGAGTGCGGGTAAAGGCAAAACACAGGAGAAATATTTCAGTCTGAGTATATAATGAAAAGTCTGTGATTTGATTTTTATAAATACATATATATACATACACATATTTTAAGGCTGAAGAGTCAATCTTGCAAGCTTGAGAGGCTAAGCCAAGGCAAGAGGCTGTGATTACAATCTGGCCTAAATCACTGTAGGATGCTTTTGAGACTCATAATTTACTGGATAATTAGCATTTTCCAAAGCAGCAGATGTTGCATGATCGGAAGGAAGGTGGTTGGGAATGGGCAGTATTTTCATTGAATGGGGTCCAGGCTGCTGCTTGAAGACTTCTTGAGCAAAATAAGCAAGTAGAGCTGAGCATGCTGTGCTGACCAGGGCAAATGAAGACGAGGGCATGGCAGGTCTGTGTTTTCATTTAAGCTGAGAGACAGCTGGGGCTGCTTTGGTTTTCATTTGTTGATGTCTGCTTACACAGAACCTCTGCCAGGGGCTATCGATCCAGAAGTGTTGCTGGTGCACTGAGAGGCATCGTTTGAGGGAACCCCTCTGTAGCTTCGCAGTGGCAGCCGTCAAGATGACTCCTTAGGAGTCAGTAACATTTCAAAACTGGTATTAAAGGCTCTGATAAATGTGTCTAATTATAAACTGTGGAAAAGAATTAGATAACTTTTTTCCCCTCCCTTTCCTTCCCCTCCCTCCAATTGAGGATCTCTCCATTGTCCCCAGAGCTCATGTTTAGTCTTGCATTTGCTGTTCAGCTTTTATTTTCCTAGCCCGCACTCGAATCCCACATTTGCAAGGAGATGAAACAAGCACAATCAAAAGGGGGAAAATAAGAGTAGTTTTTCATTTATTTATTTATTTTCTTAATGAATCAGATGCCTTATGCAAAGCCCATTGAATTCCATGTGAGTTTTCCCCCTGACTTCAATGGGCTTTGGTTCTGGCTTTTAGCTCCCATGAAAGGTCCTGAACTGTCTGTGCTGGGGTGACAAGGAGCCCTGGATAGACAATTGCCAGAGCTCTTCTCAGCCCCTGGCATAGCCAGGTTGCTAAGGAGACCTGGCTTCAGGATGTCCCCTTGGTAGGAAGCATTTTCAAGGCTGGTAGTATTGTCCTCGTGATGTTGGCTACCTCAAGCAGCACAGCCTGGAAAGAAAAGGACTCAAGTTAGATCTGGTGTATGAAGAAATGCCAGTGTGACATCCAGCACTTCTGGAGCTGGTGAGGCCAACACTGATGGCAAACCCCTGGAGCTGGACTGCTTCAGAGACAAGGCAGTTCTTCCCATACAGACACCAGTGCCAAATGATGCATTTGCTCCTGGCCAGAAGTGGAAACATCCCCTGCTGCCACCATCATGGAAACCTACATGTTTGCAGGGCCTTTCAGTCAGTCCAGGAATCATTCCGTGTGCTTCTGACATGTGGCCATCTCTGGAGTGGGACAAGGCAGGTGGGTTGCTGTGGAGCTGCTAAGGCTAGAAGGTAATACAGATGTATGGGGGAGGTTGCACGAAGGTATCTCGACAAGTCCTTTGACTTTTAATGCTAGTGCACACCCTGCTACTGCTGAAGAGACCCCCAGGTCCCCACAGCCACAGCTGGGCGTGTGTCTTGCCTGAGAAGCTGCACCTCACACACAGCATGGCATCCATGGCAGCAGCACAATGTCCCCGCCGCAGTTTCCATTGGTGTTACTTTCTTATGGTGAGAATTACTGTTAAGACATGTGAGATGCGCTGGCATTGGAAGGGCTGATCCATTAGTCATAACAGCAATACAAATGTTGAAGCCATTGCTCCCCTAACTGATAAAAGTACTTCCCAGAGATGCTGCCTTTAACGTGGCCAGCTGAAGGGCCAGCTCTCTGAGCAGCCACATCCAAGGGCGGTCTGATTGTTTAACCCTTCCGCTGAACATCCCTTGGACCACAATATGAAGACTGGAAACTCCTGGCAATGCAGACAGGAGATTAAGAAGAGGACTCAGAAGCAAAGGAGGGATGCAAGCTGTTTGCTTGCCTCTGAGCATTACTCCAAACCAGCCCAGGAGCAGTCATTCTTCATGTAGACTGCATGGGTTTTGCTGTGGATTATTATTGACAAACACCAGCTCTGCCCTCATTAACAACCTGTTAATCAACTGCCACCTGTCATTAGGAGGTGTGCAGAGACACATTGACTGTTACAGCAGGCAATGCATAACACATTCTGTAGGCTGGAGGGGGAACATAGCTTATAGATCGCATAGATGGAGACTGGAATGCTGGGTGGATTTTAACAACTCACCTGGATTTATAAGACCCAGGAGTGGGCCATTAGTTATCTTCAAAATCTGCTGTGCCTTGTACTTTTATGAACAACCACATTTATAATGTCATTCAAGTCACATTTTAGTTCTTACTCATGCCCAGCCAACCCGTCCAAGACAACACCTCAGCTGATGATGAGCCATAGGTTTGGGAGAAGCAGAAGATGATTAGTTTTGAGGGTGGCAGAGGGCAGAGAGGGATGGTGCCCTGGGCTGTATTTGTGGAGAGTGATTTCTGCATTATTCATTCATGAGTGAGCACTTTGGGGGTGTATTTGAGCACAAAAATTGATACTGAATATTTCTAGCATCACAAAATGATTTGCACATGGGTGATTTCACTCGCTGTTGGGATGCTGCCACTTCTAGGGCAGACTATGGGTACTAAGAGCACATTACCTGTGCAGAAATAAAGCAGGGGCAGGCTGATGAAGGCAGGAGTCTGAAGCCAGTGTCTATCTGAGATACCATTGGGCAGTGACCCAGACACACACGTGCCCTTGCTTGCAGATAGAAATTTAAACATCAGTTTTACACCACAAAAGCTCTGCAGCCTCAGGACATGACTCAGAACTGCATTTCCCTCTCAGATCCAGGGGCTGAGGGTGGCTGTAACCTTGAGGTTAGCACTGCTCACTGCTCTGACTCAGGTGCACTGCATTTGCCTGAGGACCAGTCAAAGGGAGCCTGGAAATGGCATAAATACCTACAGAGCAGCTGGGGATGGTGTTGTTATACTAAGCCTTGGAAAGATTTTCTTTCTCGTCTTCTCTTTTCATTGGCATTGGGCTCAGGCCATGCAGGAGGGAAGGGTAGAAAACTGGGTCTGTGGCTCCACAAAACCATCTACATGGGCAAAAAGTAGGACCAATCCCCTCCAATTTGGCTTCTCTGTCACCAGCTGGGAGGAGAGCCCCAAGGAGGCTGTGCCAGCACCCACAGGCACAGGATACCTGATCCTAGGAGAAAAAGTAATGAGATTCTATGCTGTTTCCTGGAGCTTCCTCCAGGGTTTAAGTGAGGATTTATCATGGGGCGCAACACTATTGTGAGAGGGGATTTCGTTCTGTCTCTGCCACAAGCAATTTTGGTGATGCTATATCGAGCAGTCATCAATAACAACCTTTATGGGACATGAAATAGTTCAGACAATAAAAAAGAACCCTTTATTGAAAATAACTCGATGTAAACATAAAACTGAGGGGACATAAATCACAACAGGGAACAGCTCCGACTTTATGGGATGTTGCTGTGTGGGTGCTACATGAGCTCAGCAAGCACAGAGAGGGACTGAGCCCCACCAAGTAACCTCCTGCAAGGCTGCTCAAAGCTTTTAAAGCAGGAAACTACTCACGGGGCTATTTGAGTGCTGTGGCCACAACAGCTCCCACTTACAACCAAGAAATACTACCTGAGGTTGAGATATTTGTGTCCACTCCTCTATGGGAAGCGTTTGGAGCAGGAGCTGCTTAGGGAAGCAAAGGCTGGTCCCCCAGGCTGGTTCTGGATGGGGATGCAGGGAAGGGGCTCCTCCCAGCCCTGAAGCCATCCCTGTGGAGCCAGGAGCCTGGGAATTTGGGTCCCAGAGTGGTGCTGGGCCAGACTTGCTCTGCATGCCAGGCAATGGGAATAATGGTAGCTGCAGTGTGTGCACTGGGCTATCCTGACTGGAGGATTGTGAGTGGAGCCCCAAGTATCTATTGCCTTGGAAGCCTTGGGATCAAGCTAACTGGGCAAAACAGCCCCTGGGCGGGGTGTGAGGAGCCATAGGGGACTCTCTGGCCTTTCCAAAGGGTACAAGTTTATAGGGA
>JAVHNF010087612.1:0-10470 GCA_034783455.1 Micropsitta finschii
TCTCTCCCATCTTTCCTCAGCAGATCTGAGCTGACAAGACTCTTGTCCTTTAAATGTTCTTGCTAGACACTGTCCCCAGCTGGACATTGAGCCACTGACCACAGCTCTTTGCATGCGGCAATAAAAAGAAGAGAGATTAATGTTGTAGTAGTACTTTTAAAATAAAACCAGTGATCTTTCTGGCTTTGATCAAAATATCAAAAGTAGATGTTTAAAGGTAAGTGAAGGTAGAAAAGAAAGGAAAGCACAAGTATAAGAATATGGCAAAACCCCTACTGAAATTACTCAGCAGTTTGCTCTAAATTCACCAGATATCTAAATAGCAAGTCTAAGGCAATAGGACACAATGTAATTGACATCTGATGGATTATTTCTTTCCTGTAAAGTTTCTCTTTTATTGTCTACCTAATAAAATTATACGTTCTCAGGGTAATTCCAGAAATCATGCAGAAACAAGTGCAATTACTTCTAAAGACAAATGATTAATTTGTGAGAAGTGAGTTTGGAAAAAATAATGAAGGTATTTATTACTTCCATACTTTTTAAAATCGGTCAAGGTGTTCTAATGTCCATATTGTTGGTGACAAGGTAAACTGGTAGCTGGTGTTGCAGCTGTAGTCTGTAAAAACCTGAATACCCATCTTAAAGTTATGTATTTCATTAATACATAAATACCCAGTTGCAGTGTCAGTTTGCAATTTGCAAGCTGTCTGGCTGAAAGTAGATCTTCACAGATGGACCTAAGGTATGTCAAAATGCTGAATGAGGCATCTGAAGAGAAGGGAAAAAAACAGCTGGAGGAAAGAACTGACCTACCATGCAGCTCAAAGTGCACAGACTTCCCACAAGTTTTTGAAGGGCAGCTTGTGGAGAGTCTGAATGATCAGGCCATTTTACAAGGACAGTTTTCCTCCTTCCAGAAGTGAAAGAGTAATGATGATAGTGATTCCTCTGGCAGTAACCTCCTTTGATACCTCTGATGCCTTACCAACCTGTGTTCTAGTGATCCTGGAAGACTTTAGGCTGTTGAAGGAGAGGAGTATCTGGAAAGTTAGGTCACAAATGTCTCTTCCTTCACAAACAAGGAATTTGGTGTATATGTAATGCTAGCTGTGAGTGAGCTAAAATGTTGGCAGGAGACTGGGAGATATGTTTTGGTTTGTGAAGTCCTGAAAACTCTTATCACGACAGGGAGTTTTATGCTTCAGTTGGTCCCATCTCTGTAAAATCTCCATCTCTAAAGTAATAAACCTGACTTGGTAGCCAGTAAAGCTTTTCATTTAGTAGAATAATTAAGGCAGAAACACTCTATAAGCGAGTCTTGCAACAACGTAAGTCAAATCACACTGAACCTTTCAAAGTTACTTTAAAACAAACAAACAAACCAAACAAACAAAAAACCAAAAAATACCCCAGCTGTCCATAAATAAATACTATCTGCCTAAGTAAGAGGCAAAAAGAATTTAAGATCACAGAATCATTGGGGTTGGAAGGCACCTCTGGAGATCATCTAGTCCAACCCTCTGCCAAGGCAGGGCCACCTAAAGCAGGTTACACAGGCACATGTCCACGCAGATTTTGAATGTCTGTAGAGAGGGAGACTCAACAATCCCCCTGGGCAGCCTGTTCCAGTGTTCTTCATCATATTGAGGTGAAACTTGCTGTGTTTTACTTTATGGCCATTGCTCCTCATCCTGTTGCTGGGCACCACTGAAAAGAGTCTGGCACCATCCTCTTGTCACCTACCTTTGAGATATTTACATACATTAATGAGCTCCCCTCTCAGTCTTCTCTAGACTAAACAGGCCCACATCCTGCAAGCTTGCCTTGTAAGAGAGGTGCTCTAGCCCCCTGATCATCACTGTGGCGCTCCACTGGACCTTCTCCAGTAGCTTCTTGTCTTTCTTGTACTGAGGAACCTAGAACTGGACACAGTATAGAGGAAAAAATATTGAAAATAAAACTGAAACCCATGAAAATGCATTGTACTACTGAGACACTGAAATTGAAGTTTACAGTGACATGGTATGTCACTGTGTCTACATCATCTTTCCAGCAGATAATGTAGAATTTGAGAACTCTGACCTAAAGATGGGATACTGCAGGTCATCCACTTAATTCCTTCCAAATAGCAAATATCACTAGAAAACAGGCAAAATTTTCCTTCAATAGCTGTCCATGATGTCAAGGGCAGGTGGATAGTCTTATATTGAATAACAGTCTGGTAAACATATTTATAGATTTTTGAAATAGTGCACAATAATTTATTTACTGACCAGGCTCAGCACCCAACAGAGGTAGTGCAATACTGAGTTTCACTGACAAACGAGTTAAAATTTGACTTTTAAAGTTAGCAGATGAATTGAAAGAACAGTTAAATACAACTGTTATTTTGTTGCATTTAATTATTTCAAGCAGCATGTGGTACACCAAACACTAAAGAATACAATACGAACTCTTACAAGGGCCAGTTTCCCAAAACATGAAGCAGCTATCGCCATAACTGTATTTTGAGACCACAGAATATTAGAGAAGTACTAGTAAAAATTGGGAACAAATTACGCATACATTACTAGTTGAATTGAAAGAGGCAATGCTTCAGACATGACTAAGATCGTGATTGTTAAAAACAACAACAAAATAATTTTTAAAACTGCTTCGAAAGGACTGGTGAAAGTCAGGAATACAGAAATAATGACAGATAATGACAATACAAGTTATTATCTTTTAAAGGATACACAACTTTCCCAAATGTTGTTAATTATTGTGAAATCTCTTGAAAAAGGCAGATGATTTTATGATTACAAAAATGTAAGTTTTGTTCCATAGTTAGGAGTTCTTTAAAAAGTGAAGGGAAAAAAAATAAAAACCAAACAAAAAAGGAGGGGAGGTGGCGCTGATAAACTGATATGGATTTAAAGTTTAAGTAACCTGATATGGCTCCTAAGAGATCTAAATGGATCATTCAAAAATAGAGACTATCAACAAAGAAACAGTTGCAGTCAAGGAGTTCCACAATAACTGGGTCTTGTCCAATGAATCACTAACCTTTTTTGACAGGATATGAGGTTGGACATTAAAAACATTTCTGTAGATGAAGTACTTGGATTAAAAAAAATAATAAATCACTTAGCACTACGTGACATCTCGATTTAAAAATCTTACTGGTTTAAACGTGACAGTATACAGAAATAGCAGCATCCACTAAGGGTATTAAAAACAGCTTCACCAGCACATCTGAAAATGAAGTGACTGTGAAAATTAATTAATTGGGCAACTAAACAGTAAGGTTCCTCCAAGATCATTTTTGGTTTAATTCTCATCAATATTTTTAATTGATGATCTGAGGATATTTCTGATGAATGAGAATAGAAAATCTTTGATGGTTAAGTGCTTGACAAAGATTCATGGAGCGGTGAGTAATGAAGGAGCTGGTTACTGCTATAAACAATCTGAATCACTTGGCTAAATGGACACAATCACAAAAATGCTTCAAATAGATCCTAACATGAATCAAAATAATTATCTCAAATCAAAATAATTATCTCTGTGAAGGGATACAGGTTACACTTACCAGGTGGGATTTTCTCAGTTCACTATTTTTACCGAGCAGAAGGCAGAGAGGATGTGAGTTTACAGGTCTTTTGCCTCATTTTAAAAAACAAGCTACCTGTAAGATCACATTTAGACAGACAAGGACAAAACTACCTTCAGTGGCTTAAATCTGAAGGGAGAGGAAGATAACTCAGTAGTCCCTGTTTTACAGTACGGTTCCCTGAGTCTGGTGACATTCTGGGTAATATGCCCTTTTTTTTTCTTGGGGGGTGGGCGGGGTGGGGTGTTGGGGAGAGAATCAAGGGGCATTCTCCCACTTAGAGCTAAACTTTCCACTAGAACATAGGTTATCCCCATTGGTTTTGGCAACTGCAGAAGAACCAGGAGCTCTTCAGCTGAGAGCACAGCTCTGAGCAGGCTTCCCATTCAGGGAGACATGCTCTAACTAGCCAGTCTCCAGCCTGAGAAGGGAGTTCAGAGCAGTTCAAGCATGAGTGAAAAAGAGTCGAGTACCACTAAAAGCACATCACAGCAAGGACAGGATGGACAATGTATGAAGGCCAAACACAAAAGCTCAATATCAGAGACAAAAAAACCCTCAGTACACTAGGCTCAGATGCCTGAAATACCAAGTGGCTGGGAAACGGTATGCTTAAAATATTAACGTTGTTGTATTGTCTAGTTACTTGCAAAGACACAAAATAATAATCCTGTGTTGATGACGGCATCAGTACTGTCCTTAAAATTACATTTGAAAACTAGAGAAAAAATTTAACCATTTTGAGAGACTTGAGAAACTGGCTTCCTATATATTTGAGTGAGAAACCCACATTCTAAGTCAGTTTGCAAGGTCTAATTATGTCCCCAAATTTTTTCAGAAAAAAACATAACCGTAGTTTCAATTGCAATAATATTTATCAACTTCTGTAAGCTGTCAACAGCTTTGAAACCTCCAAATGAGAAAGAAGTAGATAGGAACCATATGGCATAACCAAGAAGTTCACCAATAAAATTACTGGAAGACATGTTTACAGTGTAGGTGGATAGCGCTTAAACTTCCAAGCAAGTGCCTGACAGCGCTCATTTACTTACTTCTTTCAGCACAGCATTACACAGGTGAACTAATCCTCATTCAAATGCCTTAGTACAGCACTTCACTGGAGCTAATAAACCTCCTCCGGCAGAGCTTAGCAGCTCAGGTGCAGAGCCACATTGACATGACTATTCCACTTCCATTCCTGCTAGTAACCCAGACACTGTTACCCTGGGCATCTCTGCACTGCAAGAGATTTATTGACTTGACCAAGAGGTGCTGTGACTTACAGTATTAAGCACCGGCTGTGAAGGAGAAGGATGTGCTTCTAGGCCTCTACCTAAAACCTAAATCTGCTTTCCTGTCCTTTTGTGAGTGCTGCCAGAAAAAGCAGAGCTGTGTTACACCCATGTAACTAATAAAACCCACTGGGAAGCACATGTGCACTGATGGAAGCAGACATCATTAGCTGATCAACACGTAGCTAAGCCTGAAACATTCTCCTTTTGATTTAATGACAATATCCAATCTCATTTCTGTGTTTATCTGCCTCTGAAACAAAGCAAAAAAACACTGCAGATGTGAAAAGGTGGAAGAAACATTAAAAATTCTAGTAATTAATTAAAAATAACAGAATTTGCCAAATAGGTATGTTATACTACAGATTTCTCTACTCTGGGTGAGAATCAGCAGAGAAAGAATGTCACTGAGCCACTGGAAGCTTTCTCCACTGACAACAGCGGGACCAAGGTTTAATTCAAAATGTCTGTTAATCATATGGACAGAGCAAGACCTATCGGGTCTTTAAGTTCTCACTTTCTAAGACTGTAGGAGTAGTTCTTGAGGAAGACACTGGTATTAGGGAAGACTGTTACTAAGCAACCATAATCTGTTTTAAAACAATGCTTTAGCCTGTGCTTTTTCTCAGTGAGGAAATGACAGATCCCTGTATGTAAGTGTTTCTAACCAAACTAATGGCTAGAGCAAACATCTAGACTGAACATCAATGGAAAGCCATAAGCAAGCTGCTGGCAAAGCAGCACCCTAACATAGTTTGACCCTTTCCTCATTTTTGCATTCATGGCAAAGAAAGTCTCAACTCTGAAAAAATCAATAAAATTCTTTTTAAAAGGTTCCCTCCAGACACTGGCTGCTGGGTGATACAGAGCAGTCACGTCCATGGGTATGGGAAAAGCAACGCTTTTGTAAACAAATGGGAAGAGTAAATACCTGCTGGGTTTCATCCTCTGCAATAAAAGTGCAGAGGATGGCAAGAAAAATCAGGGAATATGGAGTAGTTCACCCTCAAAATCAAATATCAGATCAGAATCGCTTTCTTACTATGCCCATCTAAGACTCAAGCAGAGGCTCCACAAAGCTGCCAATTATACTGAAGCTAAGCTGGCCCCAGTCGGATACTCTGAGAGATTTTGGTGCTCCTAATCAATTGTATATAACACGCTGAGCTACCCAAAGGTTTCAAGAAAAGGACAAGGCAACAACATATGGCCTAAACAGACTGTTCATGTCTTTCCCTAAACAAGGAACAGCTTCACCTTAGACTGACCTTGCAATTACAGGCTCCTGGGAGCAGTTATGCACTTGAAAACAGCACAACAAATGGCAGGGACAGGAAAAGACTTAGAAATACTGAACGCAGAGAGCCCTCAGTAAGGAAGCTACGCATCCTGGCCACACTGCCTGAGACAAGACTGTTCTGCTGTACTGGTTTTGGCTGGGGTGGGGTTAATTTTCTTCATTGTAGCTGCTATGGGCTGGAAGCAGTGTTGATCATACAGGGATGGCTCAGTTACCACTGAGCAGCACTCAGACCAAGTGAAGGTCTTTTCTGCTCCTCATCCCACCCCAGCAGTGAGGGCTGGGGGAGCATAAGGAGTTGAGGCAACTGACCTCAACTGACCCAAGGGATATCCCATACCATATGGCATTTTGCTCAGTGTATGAAGAAGGGGGAAGAAGAAGGAAGGGAGAGATGTTGGAGTGATGGCATTTGTCTTCCCAAGTCACAATTACTTGTGAGGGCCCTGCTTTCTTGGAGATGGCTGAACACCTGCCTGCCAATGGGAAGCAGTGAATGAACTCCTTGTTTTGCTTTGTTTGCGTGCATGGCTTTTGCTTTACATATTAAACTGTCTATATCTCAACCCATGAGTTTTCTCCCTTTTACTCTTCTGATTCTACTCCCATCCCACCAGGGAAGAGTGCATAAGTGGCTGTGTGGGGCTGAGCTGCCAGTAGAGTTAAACCATAACATCTACTCAGGACATTTGCTGTCTGAATCTTAAAATGCAATGTGGCAGCAGAAGAATGCTTTATACTATCACTTCTTATACAGATGAAACAATGATAAAAGCTCCTTCAGAGGAGCGCTTTTAGCAATTTGAGGCCAAGTTTCTGAAAAAATCCTCCCCAAAATAATAAATTTAAATAACTGCAAAGTAAGCAAAGTAGATTAACATGCCACCTTCCTCCAGCAGCAAGAGCAGAACCTGAATAGGTTTTCCAGAGAAAATACTAAGTAGCTAGGGAAAAACTGCAATGCCATCTCAAATAACTAATACCTATATGACTCAGTTCAGGAATATTAATAAAATCCACACATCCAGAGCCTGCACTCATTAGAGTTTAGGGGATACTGGATCCTGAGCAATAACCTACCAAATTTACCATAGCTATTGGGTACCTAGCGTCATTTGTGTGGGGCAAAAATAACTTGTCAATTCTTGACAACCTTCCCTAAATCTTAGAAATTTTCTGTTTTGTAACTGTGAAGTTGTTTTGGCTTTCTTAAATACCCTTTCACCCAAGTAGACCAGTTTAGGAACACTGACAAATAAGAGGATTTTTCTCACTAGTCAACGACCAATGGGTCTGGTAGACAAAGAAGATGCACAAGGGTCTTCCCCAAAACCAAAGCTAAGTAGCGAGCAAAGATTTTAATGTATCTGAATTAAAACAGTGCAGAATGACTTATGTAAGGGTAAAGCCGAAATGGGATGAATGAGAGTTCTAGTAGTGAAAATGCAGCTTTATTAGCAATATCTAAGGTGCTAGTAGGCCCCAAGACTGTTTTCAGACAGCAGAAACAATACTTGCCTTTAATAGCAAATTATGCTTATGTTTGTTTTTTGTTTTGTTTTGGGGTGGTATTTTTTGTGGGTTGGGGTGGGGGAGTTGTTTGGTTTGTTTGGTTTTTTATGATACAGATTAATGATACCCTGTAAAGCCTGGGTGAATCCTTTAAGATAAATGATCTGTAGAAAACTACTCCTAATATAAACTAAGAACCAAGGTCCATGCCTTCAGGAGCAAATCAGCCTATGAGAGTATATTCTGACATTGTGTTTCTTCTAAGTGACTGCTGGAGCATGCCATTTCTGTACTCTTAGTGTAGAGGTCTGGAGCTAGAGTTCACTCTGAGGTTACAGGTTTTTTCAGCCTGGCTAGAGATAGGTAATTACATGGGCTGCAAGCACAATGCATGCTATGACAATGGGTCACATTTCATTTTTCTACTACTGCTCTGCACAACCATTATATGGGCAGAAATTAGACTACACACTATTGAGATGCAAGTACACAGGAGGGTGCATCTAAAGATAAATTAGTTTGCTGGGGCTTAGGGGGTGTTATTTTTGTTTGTTTGTTTGTTTTAAACCAAGCTTATTACAAGGGAAAATTACAAACCACTCAAGCTATTCACATTGCATTCTACTCCAAATGTTCCCACAATAGCAACACAAGCTGCATGCAGGTTATTGGATGTTTAAAGTCAGAGCTATAATTAAGTAACTGCTGCTGGGTGGAGCTGTAGGTTAAAAAAATATCCAGACCCAAGATCCACACTAAAGCTTGAAGTGCTTCTAGTAATTCTACCTTTGAGCAATTGTTTAAAATTAAAATTAAATGAATTTGCAACATGTCATTATTCTTAGATCTCATGGAGTGCATACTGCCTACAGAGACAGTTTTGAATCATATTCAGCGTTAAGTTGAATTACTGTCCCAAAGTGCCTACTCCCCTCCTCCTTTTAGCAGGTCTTTGTTTAGACAGAAGGTCAAAAATGGAGATGAGTTGCATGCTGCTTGGAAGTCCCTCATCTGCTTATTAAGGGGGGGATCTTGAGTTTTATGGCTGCAAGGCTTACATCAACCAACCATTATTAATTTAATTTATTAAGGGGAATAGTGAATGACATGACAGAAATAATGTATAGCCAAGCTACTCTGACAATGCCCTATCTGCTTATTATAGGCAAAGCTGTTCTAGTCAGTACCTTGATACTGGGAGCCAATCTTTCCCTCTGGGATCACTTAAGATGTGGTTATCTTTTGTATTTCTTATCTTTCGTGTGATCTAAACTTGCCATTCTTTTCTCCTAGCAAATCTCCTTCTGCTTTTTGTTCCAAGGTGTCTCCTCTCAACCCTTCCTTTTCTTTTCCTGTCTGCATCCTTGGGGAAATTCTGTATTCTTCTAGCCTTTAGAATTTTTATTCACTTGCTTGCATGAAATCAAGGAGAAAGTTAAGAACTTAAAAAAAAAAGAAAGTGACCCTATTGCAAGACTTTTAAGTAGACTTTGTGTCCTCCCAACACCGGGGACTATAGTATTATAACAGCTGCTTTTCTATCTCAATCACTCATCTAAGATTTGCTACAGATAAAGTCAACTTCATATTAATACTGTTTCTGAAGCTCTCCATGATGGTTCATCAAGCTGGACAATACGCTGTTTGCAGAACCCATAACTTACTCTTTAAACATTAAGTCAACAAAGATTATCAGGGAACCAACAGTTAAGTCTACACACTACAACTAGTAAGTCTTACAAATAATTGTTGTGATAATTATTCATTTCCACTTTAAGGGAATGAAAAGAACAGGCCATTCCAAATGATGCACAGTAACATGCATAATAACTACTTTAACTTTAACTACCTTTCCACCTATCCTTACCAATACTGCCCTTTGACTTTTGCCTTGAGCATCCTTTTCTTGGCTTTGAATCTATAGAAACAAATTTTGATAGCAATACTTATTCAACATATAAGAGAAGGAAATAAAGTCTTAAATTTAGTAATACACACAAACTTCTATCACTGTCACTTAAATACAGTGTATTTCATCACTTAGTTAAAACTTACCAGCTGCAGGCTGTTTTTAATCATCATACTCACCTAATTCACACAGTTCAGGATTTTAAACAACCTCTTTAGAAGGCTCCTGAATGAGATTGTTTAGTCATTACTTTCTGATCTAGATCCTGCTCTGACATCTGAAATCATTTATCACCACATTTCAACTATCCCTAAGAATAGAGATTCCATGCAGAATGACAATCACTGCACGAGTACTATCTACATACTCATTATTTTGACTATTTTCCAGAGCACAGGTGTCATCACCTCAAGAAGACAATTGCTGAATTAGACCTGTTAGTTATTTCAGACATAACCTCGAAATGATTTTCTAATATGATAGACATTTAAAGAGGCTTAGTTTGATTCTGAATAAAAACTACAAATAATTTGGGGCAAACTTCCACCAGTCTGCTGATAAACAGCTAGCAAACAGAAGTACATTTTCTGAAATGTGAGTATTACATCCAGGCACCTACAGCAAAGAATTAATCAAGAATTCTTCAGTTTGCACAAGCTTTCAAAAATCCTCAAATAAACGCTTTGAAAGTGCATGAACAACAAATATGTCTTAATCTTCCCTAAATGTTTTGTATTAAGAAGCAGCTGAGATTCTTCTATATTAATTAGTTTATTGTTAGCCACATTAATAACAAATTGCCCTGTGGGCAGAACTTGTAAAAAGCATCCCTTACTATAGCTCAAGTGAAACCACGCATGCT
>JAVHNF010087616.1:0-14381 GCA_034783455.1 Micropsitta finschii
CCGATCTATTGTCATTCAAAACTGGAACATCTCATGATACTGCCTGCTATGTCAGGGATATCTAAAATGAAATTTATAAGTAGGTTAACTATGTTCTGTACAGTTTATTAAATTCTGCAATGACTATTAGGACTAACATCAAACACAAACTTTCTATCTTTTGGCCAAATAATTATTTTTTTTTTTTAACTATGTATTTCCTGCACATAGGGCCTTCACTGGGCTTGCCTATCCTAGGATGCCTCTTCCAGCATTTGCCACTATTCCCCATCCATGTCTAGTCCAGCTGACATTAGACAGGATAAAAGGGTTCTGAACAGTGCTTACCAGTCTTTTATGTCTGGAATTAGGGAATGTAGAAAACTATGTCAGTTGCTCAGCTTGTAAGGTTATGAAGGCCCACCTACAGCTTCAAGATACTTCTTGATTTAGAAAAATGGTAGATGTGTAAAACTGATTTAGACTAAACAGATTTTTAATGCAGTGACTAGTACCTGCACACACATGCTCATTGCTGCCTTCTAATTTAAGACTAATTGAGAAAGCTCCTTAAATTCAGACTGTTTCTCCCATGTCTGCTCTTCAGTTCCCCAACTGTTTCAGGAGTAATAAGCAAATAAAAACCAGAAAGTGATATTGAGTTATCCTAGCTTGCACAATGACTTGCCTGTATATCACTTCAAGATGAAGATATGTTTGATATAGATATTTTCTTGAATTGAGTGTTTAAGATTGCATGTTCAGCAAAGATCTATGCAGTCTAGCACAGAGACCTATTTTGTTAACAAAATGCAAGGATGCATTTATTAATTAATATTTAATTACATAATTATAATAAATTATACATAATATATATGTATATATATTTATAATAAATTATAAATAATACATAATAAATAATATTAAGTTGCAAAGCATAGATTCATAATGCTATCTGAAATTTCTAAGATACTCAAGATATCTGCACAAAGTTGGCAGAGATAACCCAAGATTTAAGGGGGGGTCCACACTTACGGATCAGGTGGAGGCAAGGCAAAATACATTCAAGATCCCTAAGTGTCACCAAATGCTTATCTTCAGGCAACTCAATTAAGCCTAGGAAGCTACTCAGGATGAGCTAAATTACACTCTGGGATCCACTAGCTGCACTGACTAGCTTTTAGCAGGATATAATGGGAGATTACACATCTGCTCATATGGAGATATCTACTGTCTATAGATTAGTTATACTATGGGTTAGGCATCTATTTCACATGCCAACATCAAAATTCCAGCATAGAGTCACAGAATCATAGAATGGTTTGGGTTAGAAGGGACCTTAGGATCATCTAGGTCCAGCCCACCAGCCATGGGCTACAGTCTCTGGATTCCTTGTATGCCCCCTTCAGATACAGTCCCAACTTTCTCAGCCTCTCTTCATATGGGAGGTGTGCCTTTTCATCCTCATGGCCCTCCTCTGGACTTGCTCCAGAGCTGAATCAGGTACTTACTTAATCTATGAGCTGAATCAGATACTGAAAGAGGGTCTTATCTCCCCAAGCATGAATGTTCAACTCTCATCTTCTATTAAGTTACAGCATTTGGCACAAAGTGAAGAGCTTGCACATAGCCAATTATTTTATGACAATTACTTGGTAATACCATGTAAAATAATAGCTCATATCTATGGTGTGAGATCAACATAACATGCTAAAGCTAGCATAAGTACCTGCCTTTCCAAAGGAGTAGATGAGTTACGGAGCTCAGGCAGGAATGAGGTAAAAACCTGAAAGGATCTCAGCCTGGAAAATTCTTTAAAGTAACTCAGACCTTATGTGTAAATTTTGTCAAGGATTTTAAGAAACAGCATCTCTTTCTAGTCTCTATTTATTGCTTCTCTAAATCTTTCTCTTTCAGCTCCTCTTTGTAGAAAGTAGTGCTGAGAGCCAAAATTATTTCCGTATACAGCAACCAAAGGATGTCTGCCAGACACAGGAACAAAGCAGGATGCTTGGTTGACAGCTACCAGCCTAAAAGTCATAAACAACTTGCATGTTGATACCCTTCTCATAAGGACCACTGCTATAACAGGGTAAGTTATTGCTCCTGTGACACCTTCAAATGTTTGAGTACTACCAAGAAAAAGCTTACAAAAATGGAGGTGATGAATTCTAAATAGGTTAACTAATACTGTCTGCTTAATTAATTATTAGCAGCATTTTTGCCACTGTCCAAGAAGGCTAATAATAAAATTGCCTCAATTCTTAAAATTAGATTTATTATTAGAGCATGCTAGACTTGCTTCCAAGAACAGCTGGCAGCATAAACCAATACACAAGTAATCAGCTGTAATCCCCCTCCCCTTGCCCCATTTCTATTGCCTTGTACAGAATTTTTTATGTTAAGAGTAAAAAGGGGAAGTAAGAGCTCAGTCACCAAAGTTTTCCAATTAAAAAAAAAAAAAAGTCATTGTATCACTGCATATATTTACATATTTTTAGTGAACAGTCAGGAAAGGGAATAGTGACTCACTCTCCACAAACCAGCTTCTGACAAATCCAGATTTTTTCCCCAGATTGAGGACCCAGAAGGGACATGAAATTATTTAAGCTTTTGGAAACTAGGAAATTTTGTTTGCAAATAAAGAATTTAAAGGTACAAAGAAAATATTGAATCTTTCTGCAGACCCCTTTGGGAGACCAATTTGCCCCATTATATATCTTGGCATAAACACCCAAGTCCTAATACCTGTGTCTGACTTGCAACAGTGCCAAGAAAATTGTGTTGAAAGATTTCTCTTTCTGCAAAAGCTTAGGAAGGAAGGGTCTTGGGCATTCTGTACATGTGAGGTCCAAGACAAGAAAAAACTACTTATGGCATTGATAGCACCAGGCCCACCTGCAGTAATTTAACCCATGATAACAATGAAAGAGCAGAGCTGGATTCAATCTGTTATCTTCCCTAAGCCCCTTAGGTGTTGTATCTTCAAACTATTTCTTTCCTCAGATTTTCAAAACTTTAAAATTCATTTTAAAAATTTTGCAAGGATAATGGGGTTAAATGTATAATTCACCATGTGCATCAATGGGATGTACTTTTTATTCTTTTTCCACATCTGAAATTTTCATGATAACTTGTTAACATGAAGAAGGTGTGCCTAACAGTATAATGTTACAAATATCCCTTGTTATAGAGGTGGTATGCATTGGTTTTTTTAATAGCTGTGAAACAACCTTACACTTTTCCTGTAACAGCAGCTGGGGAGTAGTTAAATTCAATACTTTGATAATATCCTGTGCATCAACATTTTAAATTCTTATCAACAGCTGGATCAATTCCTATTAGTAAACTTGGTAGGGCAGATCTCCCTGCAACTGAGTCCAATCAGATTTGTTTACTCAGTAAATTGAACCATCCATCATGTTGCTGAACTCAGACCCAGTGGGCAGTAGGAAAGCACCAGGGCAATTTGCACAAAGTTTAGTGTGACATATCAACATTCTCTCTAAATAAATAGTTCAGCATGCAGTTAAATATTTCACATGCTTGCCTGTGATTATCTTCCTCCTTGCTATTCATTTGCCCCTGATGTTTTTAACCCCCCTCCCCTTTGATGTGGCTGTGCTCAACAAAGATCCTCCTATTGCTTTCAGTGTCACCCAGGAGCTCTGTTTCCTGTTCTATAGAAAATGACTACTTAAAATGTTGTTTAGTTCAAATAACAGGTAGAAGTCCCTGTGGGATATTGAAGATACCATAGTTCCCAGTGTTTTTCATTTATATGTATCTCCAATGAAAAAATATAGGTTAAGAAGGGCACTTTAAAGGTTACAATGGACTTTTACTGTCTGACTGCTCAACTGAAGGCTGAAGTACTGTGTTATTTCTTTGGTTGAAGAGCTGCCTGTCTCTGAAACTGCTTTACAAGTCAAGATCAAACGAATAGCATCCACTTTAGGAGCATCTCAATTGTTAAACATTATTCAAAGTCAAATAATAGAAAGAGATTAAATAAATCACATTTTTGCTATACAGGAGACAAGATTATTAATAGGTATTTTGAGCCCACTTAAGATTGCTGTCTGGGATAGATGCATGGATACACCAAGACTTGCTAAGCTGCTGTCTCTGGTAGGCAGTGACTTCCAACTACCAGCATAGATAATAAACAGAAACAATCATGACCAGAGCAGAAGGAAAGTCAACAGGATAACTGGCTTAATGAAGGAGAAGCACATGATTTCATGTGTGTTTTCAAAAGTTGCCACACGTCCTAGAGGATAAAGCAACAACGAATGTCAAAAAGCTCCTCCTCAACAAAGTGATTCATCTGTTCTTTTTCCTGCATCCTACACATCTGCCACGTGTTTACAATTAGCTATGAACTGCCATTTGGGTACTTATCTCTGCTATGTCTTCCCATATATTTTTCTGAACTGTTCAGTCAAAGACAATCATAGGAAGAACTGAATAAAAAATCTAGTAAAAAGCAAAGGGCATAATCCTAGACTTGCACTTCCATAGCAGGCACTCAGATGTGACAACTTCCACATCTATGCAACCATCAGAACTTATTGTCCAGGCACCTTTAAGGATGGGCCCCTTACCTGAGAGGATTTGGTACTATTCAAAGCCATCGAACCGCTCTGAAAACAGAAGAGATAACAAGAAAGCAAGTAGCAGTTTTTCTTCCCTTTCCCATCTCCCAGGAGGTCTACTGGTAACCTCTTTAAAAAATGTAGAACAGATCCTTTGGGAAGTCCAGCTATCCTGTTGGTCCTCAGGATGGTCACAGTGCTCCACCTGGGCAAGGGATCCTCTTTTTTGAAATCCTCCCTGCAGGCTCAGAGATCTGTACCAGTGCTGCATCTCACTCTTTTCTGTACAGTGCAGTGTTCAGGTACTTTGTGACAGTCAATGTCAATAGACCTGGCTGGGGTGCAAAGTGGGGAACAATTAATTTGTTAAAAGATATCCACGTGGTACTATTTTAATGTGGTTGAGTGCTGGACAACTGCAGGAGATATGTGAATGCAAAATGACCTAGGGAACCCATGCACATCTGGAAACCAAATGGGATACATTCTTTGGTTAGACATACTGTTTCTCCACTCACTTCACTGCTACTTCCATAGCCAATGCATCTCATGATTTCATCACAGCATCCTACTCCTGCCAATTCTAAACAATATGTTCCAAGTTATTGTGTCCCTTTATTGCTCTAATTGCACTTTCTTCTACGGAATTTTTCCAAAGCTTATTGGAATGAAAGGTGTCACTGCTGAAATCCATATGAGCCTTTTGTGCTAAATATGAACAAAGAACAAAAGACAAACACTTCTTTTGAAAACTTAACCCTTCCAGGGGAAACAGGAGAAAGAGAGGTAGAAAAGAAACAGAAGAGCCTACACTAGACATAATGATGGACAAAAGTCTTAGTACCTTCTTCACATCGCTAACCTTTTGGAGACAGATAAATAAGGATATTTGCTGAGCAGGATTCAGATCTATTAGGAGAGTCAGAAGAACAGGGTGCTTTCACAGGGATCTTTCCGCTATGTTCTAGAGTAAAATCTTTAGTTTTATGTTCCACTATACACAGTAAATATGAACGCTGATGTCAATGCTAATAACTTTCTGTCATTTTTAATAATAAAAATCTGTAAGTCAAAAAAATGCATAAAATTACTACCTAGAGACACCTCAAAGATCTTCTTTTAGTCACTTGCAGTAGAACTTACACTTCTCATTGAAATTTTTGGTGTAATATATTGACTTGAGTTTCATAGACTTGCATGAATTCAAAAAGGTCAAATCTTTCAGTCTGTCATAGTGTTTTTCAATGGTAATGCATGAAGAACTGATCTTTAACTGATCTATGGAGTTGAATGCTTAGGTTACTCTGATATGTTTATGGCTTCCAATTGTTACCAAATTTCATAAATGAAACAGGAATAAAATCCAGAAATACTAATAGGCAATATATATTTTACAATATAAAGAGGAAAGGCTAGAGTAAATGTCTAGAAATGCAACCTTTTTTAATTGTCATTGGAGTGCACAAACAAGTCATTTAATTCTCACTTATTAAGGTAATTTAAATAATTTATACACTCAGAAGAGATTTTTAAGACTTTTAGGAGCTCCATAACACAAATAATGCTGTAAATTTGGATTATATTAACTTGATATGTGTTTGAAAAAACTAATATTATGCCTTTAAGTAGTGTCTGACTGGCTTGGTATGGCAAAATTTGGTCTTGATTAGCTTTAGTCTGTTAAGCCTGTCCAGGGCTTTAGTGCTTCCATTACTGTGGTCACTAAAAATCTGTGGTAGGCCTTGCTGGGAAATAAGGAAAAAAAACTACTGACAGGAGGTGGTCCAGCATCCTATGGCAGAGATGGGATATGAGCATCTGGATGAGGGTGCAAGTGTCATCTAACAGAGTTGTTTTGACATATGTATAGAAAAGAAATACAAAAATGTAGGTATTTTGATATAATTTAGAGAAGCCAGGACTGTGTTGTACCAGTACCATGTCACAGATATACAAGTGCTAACACTACATGTAGTAGACAATTAATATAGGCATTTGCTATAGAAAAGGCACCCTAGCACCATGGAATACCAGGTTGGAAGCGACATTAAGGATCATCTGTTCCATCTTGAGACAAAAACATGGCTTTGGTATTTATTAGCAGAGGGTCTAGTAGCCCAAACATTTCTATGGTTGTTAACTCTACAAGAATTGTAAAAACAAAGACCAAAAAAATATCTTCGGTTTATTTTTTAGGATTGCTGTAAACTGTATTTTCAGTTTAAAAAATCTTTGCTTCCTTGTCTTCATATTCACGCTACTTTTTTCAGCGAGGTTATTTCTCTAATACAAATAAACCTGGGGGCAAGGGTGGAAACAAGGTTAGGGAGGAGAGAACTTCCAGGCATTTTTACCATTGCTAGTCATATCTAGTATTGGACTTTGAGAACAAGTTCCTTCCATACTTCTGAAGGAATATTACGTGGTGGACAATAAACAGAAAAGCACAAAACAAAGATCCTGATTAAATCAGCAGAAGCATCAGAAGTCAAAGTCAGTTGACACAGTTATTCATAAGTAATGTTGTGTTGGTAATAATGGGTTTATTACAAAATAATTAGGCTTTTTTTTCCATCCATATAACTATATTAAATGTAAGAAACAGGTACCCAGGAGGTAAAAATCAAAAAAGAACCTAGACTCTTTTTGCCTGTGATACAAGCATGTCCCTCTATTAGTAGAAAGAAATTATGAAAGATAACTTTGGTAAAGGGTTAGCATAACACAAGGATCACAGTACGTACCCAGATCTCCAATACCATACATTTGCAATAATGTTATCACTGAGATTAATGTTTTGACAGCAATTCAGAGACAACCAAACTATTGAGCTACAGCTATTTTGAAAATCCTGCAGTTGTTCTTCGAACATATCTAACTGAGGCTTGAAGGTAATCAAGGTTCCCCACAGATCTATGACCGGTACACAAAGTAACCAGAGGATTACTTAATGGTTGTAACATGAGGCTTACTGATTAAAAATATCTTTCCCAGGTGTTATGCATGACCTTGTATGTAACAGCCATCACCTCATTCACACTGAATCACTTTCACATAAAACACTAATGTAGCAGAATAGAGACAGATTCGAGGCTAGAAAAAGATTCAAGCCTAGCTCCTTAGCTAGTATAAAGTGCAGCTCTTCCAAAAATGCATTGTATTTCATTATTATTTCAATATAATTACTTCAACATTATACTATATCAAAATATTAAATATTTTCCCTTTGAGTGGTTGAAAATGAAGGCATGGAAAACACAATCTTTTGGTGGAGGCCACTGGAATCTATCTGATATTGTGGCACCATATGCAGTGGTGAAAATTATGTGCCATCTTTGCTGATGCAGAAGCAAATTAAAATCTCCAGCTGTTGTGATTAGATCAACTAACTCTTGGTTAAAATCATAGAATGGTTAGGGTTGGAAAAGATCTTAAGATCATCTAGTTCCAATACACTGCCATGGGCAGGGACACCTCACACTAGACCGTGTCGCTCAAGGCTTTGCCCAGCCCGGCCTTGGACACTGCCAGGGATGGAGCATTCACCATTTCTCTGGGTAATCTGTGCCAATGCCTCATCACCATCACAGGGAAGAACTTTTTCCTTATACCTACTATGAACTTTCCCTATTTAAGTTTAAACCTGATACCCCTTTTCCTATCGCTACAGGTCCTAATGAAGAGTTCCTCTCCAGCACCCTTGTAAGCCACCTTCGGATATTGGAAGGCTGCTATGAGGTTTCCACGCAGCCCCAAAATCACATTAATTTGTGCTCACTATTTGTTTTGTATTTAATTGGTTCCTATTGCTGAGAGTTGAAAACCTACTTGTTCCAAGGGATACCTGTCTTGTGCCCTGCAGACCTCAGTGTTCCTATTCACTGATAATGACTGATACATGCTAGGTAACATTCCACTGAAACTAAGGTGATGTGTAAGTAAAATTAGGTTGCTTAGCGTGTTCCATGCCAACTCCAACAACTGTTTTGGCCTCAGCAGCTTGTAATGGACACACTTTTAAATGAGGTTGACTTAGCAATGCTTTAGGATGATTCTAATAGTGCAGTTTTTAATAGATTTGGAATTTGATATTTCATTCAGGTCTGTCACACCATATGACTGTTGGTAAATCTAAGAAAATGAAATATTGAAAAGGCAATTCTGAGCTCAAGAAATGCAAGTTATCTTGGACTAGAAGCACCCTAAATAATATAAATGCAGAGTCCTGTATGCACCAAGGAAACCATTCTTCAGCTTCCCCTGGATTGCCCCAATTGTATTTGGATCCTTGACAGCAAAGGGAAGGAAAACAGAAGAGTGCTACTGACAGAGCAAGCAATTCTTATCTCTAGCAATGTTAATCTTTCCCTGATAGTGAAATTATTTTTTTTCCCTGCTGTCCAAATTATGTCTCCAAATTATTTTGTATGTCTTACCAAAGTAAAGGTTGGGATTTTCCATAGTATATACAGCATTTTAAATAAAATCAGCTACCAATGCTATCACTGTAATAATATCACAGTGGTAATAAACCAAAACCTAATTAGTTTCATTTGCTGCTTATGAATTTTCCAGGTTTTGTGCTAGAATTACTTTTGCAGAGGTCATAATAAAGACTGTTATGACACATATTTCAACATGAGCTCTCTCAGATAAAAGCAGAATGATTCACTGGATGATCAGGTTTATACTGATTTAGATGGGGGAATCATTATTTATTTAGTATTTTGAAGCATTTTGAGCAAAGTTCCTAGAGTGCGTTGGAAACAAAAGGCCAGTGTTTTCCTGGATTGAAGTCATGGTGAATTGCAGTTGATGACCGCACATAACAAAGCGAAAGAGCTTCAGAATAGCCCCATGAAATTATTTGGAGGTAGTTCAAAGAAAGCAAAGGGAAAAAATAATTTGTTCGCCAGTACAAAAAGAGTCTGCCTCCAAGCAGGTGTCTAGGAACAGATGCCCTTGATTGCCAGCCAACACTTTTACCTGTCTGAACAAGCCAACTGTTTTACCTGCCTAAACAAGCAGCCTGAACACAAAATACAGACACTGAATTATCTTGTGCATCTTAGTCTTTAAAAATGCAATTTTCACCCACCTGTATCTATGTTTCAGGGCTGTCAGGCTGCTGTATGTCTGGAATGAGCTGACAATTGTACCTTAGAAAGTGAAATTTGCTATCCTCACCCTCTTGGGTCTCTGAAGGTGTTCCAACTGCTGCCTTCAGGATGGCTTCAGTCATTAGAAAAGACGCAGTTTAAACAAGGTGAAACATCTCTCTCTACTCACCATGTAAGCAGGATACAAATATGAAATCGAAAGATGCTGAGAAAACAAAAAACCCCAACAGTGTCCATTTGTGGTAACGTTTATCCAAATCCAAAGTGGCTTTTACGGGGGATGCAGCAGTTCGTCAGTACACTGCACATATTTTAATTATGCAAAATATAAAAATAATGGGATGGGGAGATAGTCTTGCTTGCAGAACAGGAACAGAGACTTAGGAGACTACCATCCTCTGGAGAGATGCAGAAACTTACTGTGAGCACTCAAGGACCATTTAAAGAAGTAAAGCAGACTGACTGAAGCTCTAAGAGACTCAAACACAGGGAGATTTGGGTCTGACTGAAAACAAGTGTTGTTTGTCTACCATAGAGCTGTATCATATTTTGCTCTTCTCATTTGGAGTGCATTTGTGGGGATTTTTTTGTTTAGCTCCTTGGTTTTTGTAAGGAAGTAGATCTGGAGATGAAGAAATCTCCAGAAGTTGAAGACAAGCAGGTGGGACATAAGGAAGAGCTAACTCCTTCTGAAATGGAACCTGGAGGACAGAAAAGATATTACGGGTATCTCAAATAGACTGTTATCCTCAGCCTGCTAGGTCTGCAGGCTCCTCTGACTTCACTGCCTAGATTTTCTCTGACTGTAATGAGATCTGGGACACTCAGCTTACAAGCAGAGATTCACAAGTAGATATATAAATTTGAGTCAAATCTGTGACTTGAATCACATTTTGTATAGTTGTATGGTGCATGAATCTTACCTTTTTCAATCCTATAGCTTTGAATTTCATGGCACCACTTTTCATGGTAGTATAGGTAAGCTGTGCTCTTACAAAGAATGCCCAAAATTGATACAGGGATGTTTCCTACCGTATGTATATACAGGCTCACACAGCATGGCTCTTGTGCATGACAGCTTTGCATGCTGTGGAAAGATCAATACAATTTTTCTTTCAGAAATGCTGGGGATTGCCTGTGGAAGGGAAATGAACACTTTTCAGTTTCAAGTTCTCCTTTATTTACCTGGAAGATAAAATGTTATGTGCATATGTTCTTCTGGTTTTACCCCTGAAGAGCTTATCAGAAGTATTTAATTAGGAAATCTGTAGCTCTGTCCCTACACTATCTACTGCATGTAAGCCTTGCTTGGGAGCTCACAACCATGTCTTCCCCTATGATCTCAGAGCACACACCTAAGGAAAAGAGTATATAACTATATTCAACTGAAAAAGGTATTTGATTGTCCATTTAATTGGAGAGGAATGATTTGTGGAGTAGGCTGACATTTCAGTTACACCACCAGTTATACCTAGCATGGATCTAGGTCCATAGATCCATTTTCCCAGAAACAAAACCAGGTTATTCTCAACCAAAATATTTGCATTGTACAGACTTAAAAAACCAAAGACTTCACAGTTATTTCCAATATGCAACCTTACTTGAATTTCTCCTATAAACCCCAAAATTAAATCTTAGAGTAGAAAATTATTTCTAAGAAAAATCCAAATGTTAGCTTTATGGAGGTGGCAGTTCAGAGTAACCTGAACTCTGCACTTTATTTCTACACTGTGCAAAAATGTAATTATAGCTTAAGACATCTTGATGTATCAGTCTAGAAAATAGAGGAAAGAGTCATTTTAGGAATTTCTGTAGAACACACTTAGCATATTTAGGTGCTTCATCTCCATGTTTCCCTACCAGACACATTTTCCATTTACAGCTACAGAAAAATAAACTTAGAGAGATCACTATTGCAAGCAGCAATGAATTCCTGCACTATATGCTGTCAGTTGTATGCCCATACTTATTTCTGAGTTTAGAGGGTAATTTTTCCAGTATATAAAGGAACAAGAGCATCTTAGTTATTTAAACAGATTTGCTCCTTTTCTACTGTATGAGTTTTGCATCAGCACTTCCAGCTTCATCAGATTTGCTTGGCCACCAGCAGTGGGTAGTAAGGCAGCTTGGCACTGGTGTACTACTGCAGGGGCACTGCCAAATCACACAAAACTCTGAAAGAAGGGGTGCAACTGCATGTCATGCTAGGGAATGACATGCAAGATATTTTCTTTCACATGAGCAACTGAAGAGGATCCATTGCTGCCAGGCCATGGCAGGAGCCCACACTGGGGACTGGAACCATAAGAAGTGTGAATGCAGCTGAAGGCCATGCTACAGAGATGTGAGTAGACGCAACATGCAGAGGGACAGGAGCTTAGCTAGGATCTGCTTCAAGTGTTAAGCATTGCACTGGGGCCCTGGGCAGTAATGGTGAGCCTGCACTCCACAGCTAGAAGCTAGGGATGCCCTCCCGGTACAAATAAACACCTTTCTGGAGAAACATCTTTCTGTAAGATTATTATCTTAAGATAATAATCTTACAGTCACTTTTCCTAATAGATAATACTTCTTAAGCCTCTAATAAGAGGCTTTTGTCTGTTTCTTCCAGACTCTAATTTTTTATCATCCATTAAGTAAGGTGCCCAAACCAGGCAGACTACCATTACCTGCATCCTCACCACAAATAGAGGAGAATAATTATCTACAGTGTCTTGCATATGACACTGCTATTAATACTTCCCAGAATTTGATTTTCTTTTCTGGCAAGTGTATCTCATCATTGACTCCTATTGGGTCTGACTCATCATTGAGTCATGTTCAATTAGCTGTTCCAATCAAAGTGATTTCAGTGTAATCAAAAGGTAGAAGCAGCTCCTTCTAGAAAAAGCCTATTCTAAAAACAAAGAAGAAAAAAAAAAAAAGAGAGAGGAGAATTAGTTAGTCAATGATTTCAGAGTACTTTATTACTTTGCCATTGTATTATTGAAGAGAAAATTGGCATTTATCCACTGAGTCTGGAGAAATTGGTGTTATGAAGTGTTCTCAATATGTAAACCACCAAATCTTGGGAGCCATGGATTACTTTTGAAAGGTTTGCAAAATGCAGTTAAAAAAAGAAAGCCTGTTCTCAGTAAGGCTAACTTCACTGCATGGGTGTGAATCTTCTCAGGCAACATATATTAGAATCACAGAATAGTTAGGGTTGGAAAGGACCATAAGATCATCTAGTTCCAACACCCCTGCCATGGGTAGGAACATACCACACTAGACCATGTTGCCCAAGGCCCTGTCCAGCCTGTCCTTGACCACTGCCAGGGATGGAGCATTCGTCACTGCTTTGGGCAACCTGTTCCAGTGCTTCACCATCCTCACAGTTACTATTGTTGTTGTTATTAATAAATATGGCTATTTATCTTCAAAATTATTCTGGTTTTGCAATTTCAAAAAAACTTGTAGGCAGTGTCGGTTGCCCATATAAAAAATGCCTGAAATTACTGTTTTGAGTAAATGGCTGACTATGTTTACTAGGTGATTCGCATGTTCTAGATACTTACTCCCATTTAAATCTTTATGTTGTTGTTTTAAGACGATTAAATACACATGGACAAATTTCGAAGGCAGTTATCAAGTCTGCTAAGCTGTAGTGAAGAGCTTCTCAATATATATGTAATATATGTATTTAAAGAAGAGTAATAGCATATTTACCAACTTGCATTCACAAATGCAGTTTTATAGATACAAGAGATGCAAGTAGAGGTTGGGAAAGATGATCCAAATTGTTTCAAAGTCTTCTAACTATGGTAAATGTTCCCTTTATTCACTGCCATTCTTCTTACACCTGTCTTCCTGACCAGTAATGGTTCTGCTACATGACAGTTGTCCCAAAGACATCACAGCGCTTCCACTTTCAGGTCCTCCCTTAGCTGTTTACTGTCTCTTACCATGATTTTCATTTGCAGTCATTCACTTGCATTCCAGTTCATGTCACAGTGATCTTCTTTCGCTAGACACTCTTAATAACTGTGAATAATTTTCTTTAACAAGACAGCTAGATGAAACTTCAGGGCTCTGGCATCTAATTCTATGCTACAATACTCAGTGGAGTAACCTGACAAGATTTATGTGATCTTTGTGTGCTTAATAAAAACTTTCTGTTTATCTTGGCTGTTGTCCTCAGTTCTCATTGAGTTCAAAGCTAGCTGTTGTAACTGTGCAGTTTTAGCTTAGCAGTGATTATCTTTTGATAATGTATTCGCATACAGTGAGATGTTCTGTCTTAAGCCGGAAAAGAAGAAAGCTGTAAAAGAGTCTTGTTTGACACAAAAATGAAGTACAGTTGGTCCCACTGAGGAAGAAGACGTAAGGTAAAGCTAATAATATGGTGAAAAATGTGGGTTATAAACTTCTTCTGTTTGGAAAATTCAGCAGGATGGATGCTATGAGTCACTGGTATGAAGCTGCAGAAATCTACAAGAAAAAAGTAGTAGAGCATACTAATTTTAAAACAAATCCTACATACTCATAAAAATTCATTACTGAAATAAAACACACTGAGGAAAAATGCAAACATTGGGAGAACTCAAGCAACATCCATAAAAAAATTAAATTATAATCAAATTATAATCAAAATATATTAACACATTAGTTTTCCAAACTGACTGAAAATACAGGAAATTACTTT
>JAVHNF010087642.1:11840-22727 GCA_034783455.1 Micropsitta finschii
TATGCCTGCGCACAGAGAGGTTTCAAGCCCAGCAACAGACTTTCATATTACTATTTGCTTTCCCACCTGAAACACCACGATCTGCATGCAGCGGGTGAGAATAACAAAGATAAGACATAGCATGTCAAAATTTCTACATAACAGAAAAATGGAGTACAATGGATATTCAAAATGCATAAGCCTATTTTCAGTGAATCAGCCTCATTGACAGCAAGATCTGCTGTCAATCTTTGTACAGCCATTTGTGGTGCAGATCAGATTTCTACCTAAGTCATAGCAAGATCTAAATCAAAACATATATAGATGACTGGTTAGTTAGTGAAATAAGAGACACATTTTACAAAATAAGTACTAAGTGTATCTCAAGGAAGAAATCAAATTATCTCTTACCAGATCCCTCAAATCTGAAAATTAACCATGCAATGTATGATTAAAGATCATTATTTTATTTGCTTCAGCAGTAAATATACAAATAGTCAACGGAGTCAGATATTTTTAATAAAAGCTCCTTTATGGGAAGTAATTCATAAAAGTTTGAATTATAGAAGCCAAAATAAATTTTCAAATAAGCTGCTGTCTTGTAACGTTAACTTTGAGGTACTTCAACTGGTGTTAAAACACTGACTCTGTGTGGATGTGTTTATATTGCATAATACATATCACATTTATTGAATCTTTTAAATTGCAGTTAGGGTCAAAACATCACTAAACCAAAAGTATCTTAGGTAGGCTCCTGTTTATTCCCTGAACAATCCAGTCCAGACAGAGGGAAATCATGACATCTGCCAACTCTCACAGGTGATCTGTTGTTTGGTTTTATTTCCTTGAACGCTCTATAGCTTGACCCAGAATTCTTTCACTAATAGTTAAGGCCATAAAGCTTTCTCTCTTTTTCCAGTGAGAACTGGACAAAATAAGGTAAAAGCAGAAGCCAGGGGTTAGAGCCAAGCAGAGGATAATTTCTTCTATAAAGCAAACTGCTGATTGCAATTGGTGTACAAAAAGCTCAAAAGAGTGCAGGGGTCTCGTGCTATGAGGACAATGCAAGCACTTCTTGATCCTACAGGACCTCGTCTTTATTTTCCATAAAAAGCTTTCTGAGCAGGATCTCTTGAAAAACTACTGACAAAGTCTTGGAACAAAACCTAAACTATTCAAGTTCTCTGATACTGCATTTCCTCAGGAAAACAGAGAAAAGAGGAAAAGATTGTGAAAAATGAACGAAACTGGTTCCTGAAAGTAATAAAACTCCATCATTCCTGCTTTTTTATCTATACTTTATGGAGAATTGCTACCAGGATATGAAAAATATTCTTAGTGGCCACATTACAGGGGCCACGTAAGACCACTGGCTTTGCAAACAACAAATGCCAAAACGATGAAATGCCTCAAAGAACAGAAAATAGCAGGAGGCCTTCAGGAAAGTGAAGCTTGTAAACAGAGGACGATATATTTTGTATGGAAACAATGACTGGGAAAGGATATGAACTGCTTTACACTAACCAGTCCCCAAAGCATCAGAAGTCTTCACAGTGAAAAATACTGAACAACTTATTTCTGAACAATTATCTCAAGACCTAAATCCCATATTTATCCTCTGACGGAAATGTCATTAACTGAAATGTGGTTTAAACACAGAAAGATCAGTTATACTTAAGAAACTATTTTAAAACTTATGGAACACAAATTTCTCTCTGTCCCAGGTACAAAGAATCTGTTCAGCTTGTATTTTTCATGCAGTCAAAACCTATGTGGAATAGCACACAAGGGAGTGACTGATCGATTGATTGATTGATTGATAGGCTAGGCACATATGCATTTTGTTTCCAAGGCAATAGCTACTTCTTTACATCTGTGGCCTACAGACCCACAGATTAACTCCTCTGACATCGCATTTGCTTTTCGTAAACCCAAGTATAATACACTTAAACAATGAAAATACAGCAATATTTTATATACTTAATTTAATAAGCCTACTTACCGTAAATGTATAGTTTGTTAAGTATGAGAGATTTTCTTTTTTAAAAACACACTCATGTCTGGAGTCATTTGTTCCATCATTTTCCCAAGTCAATTCAAATATTTTTTGCGCTCCATACACTTGCTGACTTTTGCATTTAATTTGGACAGCATTATCAGCTGTCAATGTTGCATTAACATCGATCACTTGCTGTGGTTCTGTTAACAAAAGAAGTGTTACTGGTTCTATTCTCATAATTTCAAAGCAAACATTTCCACAGCTGTATCTATTAATGTCTGTCATATTTTCTCTTAATTATTTCAAACATTTTATTCCTCAAAAATTTCAATCCCAATTTAACAAGATCAATAAAATCAATTTTGAATTAACCTTAGGTTTAACTGAAACTGGAAAAGATCTGAAGTGAAACAGAAAAGGCTGGGAAGATCAGAACTCTACTGACAGGCTGCAAAGATAAGGATCTCAACTCTCTCTTTTACATCCAACATCGCTTTCTCATTTTGAGAACCAGGGGACAACAGACAAAGACAAGGGAACAGTTTTCTATGTTTTAAAACTTCAGCATGTTTCAGAACGTTTGTAAATGAGGTTTCCTACCAGGAGTTACTAGCATATTTTAGTATCTGAAATAGTATGTTATCAATTGTTGAAACAGCTGAGAGGATGAAAAGAAGCATAACAAAAAACCCCAACAACAAAACACTTCTACAAACTATAATTACATCACTAGCACAAAAGTCATATTTTATTTTTCACTGAAAAAAACCCCAATCTTTTCTTTATTTAGTGAAATTAAAGGAAAAGTTTAGCATCTTACTAGGTATTAAACCATCATAGTTCCCTTATAGCTGTAACTGTACATTAGCTGAGTCTGGAGGTGGTGGAAGTAGAGCTAAAATTGTACTGGAAGATTTTAGATAAACATGGGGTTTTGGGTGGGTTTGGGGATTGTGGTGTTTTGTGGGATTATTTTTTACCTCAAAGAAAGAACTAAATCAGTATGAGGCTCTACATCTGAAGTTTCTTGGCAAATAACAATAACACATATAAAATATAATGAAGTACAAAAAGAAAGTACATATTCTCTGTGTTGCTATCAGCCTTGTTCATAACAGTCAGCAAATGAGAGACTTACCTGCTGATTTTGTTCTAAAGTTACATCTTCCTGGTTTTCCTCTATATAATCCATTATTAAATGTGCTTTTTGTATATGGTGTCACAGACACAGAACCATTGGTATATGGTTCCAATTCATGGCAAACGTGGCTAGTCTGGTGGACAAGTTCTTCCTCTTTGAGAAAAAATGAAAAATTTAATTAATGAATGAAATTCATATTATTAGCACAGGAACTCTCACACTTCATCAGCAGTACCTGGAACCACTAGCATGTGTACTTCTATTTTAACTCCCTTGTACTTAGTTAGTTTGTCTTGCTTACTAATCCTTCAGGTGTGACCTCCCTTCACCCCAGCATACTACCCTGGTCTCCTACACTGGCCAAACCAGACCAGCTACAGAAACTGGTGCATGGGGCTGCCACTCTTTCAGGGAGCGATCAAATTCAGGGCACAAAGAATGGAAGAGATGATTTATATCTGGGAAGCACAGGAACATGACAGCATTTGGTTTCTGTGGCAGTCCAGGTTTACAAAACATGTAGTATGTTAAGAGAAAGAATAAATTAACTCAGGACTGGCTTAAACCTGACATATATTTCCTGGAGTCATCTATCAGGCTCTTCATTTTCAAAACATCATTTTCCAGTCCTATCTTGAAGAAAAGCTCAGACCTGGAAAATATGGTCCCATATTTTGGTCCCACCAGTATAATGGATACAAGCTTATCCATCTAGATGCAAGTTGGCCTAATCCAGCATATCTGAAACGAGTGATTGTTTAGTAGAAGGCAACAACCTGACTTTACCTGCTTAAACATGTTTACATTAACTGCCATACTTGGGACCCAACTTTTACATACATAGCTGTTACTCAGCAGGCCGGTCCCTGACTTCTCATATTTATCAGCAATAGCTGTTTTTTAATGAGACAGAGAGCACCACGCTACAAACTAATCAGGCTACTGATAATCTTATGACAACTTATTCTTAACACAAGAAGCATGAGAACTGAGTGGTGACAGAATTGTGTCCTGAAATGGTAAACTGAATAGCCACAGGGTTGAACTGGAATATCCTTGAAGGAAAAGAAAAGATTTGTACCAAAAGAGACAAATAAAAAGGCACAGTTTGGAGAGATTCCAAAATGGAATGACAGTGCATCATGCTTAGTGCTCTGTAAATGTTAAAACATGCATTGAATTATTGAATACTGAAGGGGCCTATACTTACCTCTGTCATTGCATGTCACCATATAACCATCTACAGGACCCTTTGAAATGTCGCTAGGTTTCTTCCATGTAACAGATACATATCTGGCCTCAGAAATTACTGTAAGGTTTTCTGGTGCTTCTGGAGCTGTTGTAAAAGAAAATTCCTCTTTTTACCTACTTTGATAAAATTAAATTTCATTGGATACTAAAGCAAGATGCCAACAACATGCAATATTTTTTGTAGTCTATTTCATTCAAAGAAATTATACATAAGTATAAACGGAGTATATGCAAAAGCATCACAGGGTGATATCATAAATTTAATTAATTCAGGACAAGGTGAATACAGCAATATTACATATTACCAAATTTTCCAGCATTTCCAAATATTATAAATATATTGATTTATGTTGATTTCTTTTTTAATTTAGGAAAAAAAAAAACCAACCAATGAACCAAAACAACCCCTTCCCCAACAAAAATACCCTAAGCTATTTCCAAGGACAATACTTTGGAAAAACACACAAAAACGTTCTTCACAATTGTACTATCACATCTTTCTTCAAATCAAGAACTTAACACTCGATTTTGACTAGGCCTACGCCTTTTCTTCTGTCTTCATTCAAGCAAAATTTCCTGCTTGTAATATTTCATTCAAGTAAAATTCAAGTAAAATTTTGTCATGTTCTCATCTTCAAAAATAAATCACACTTTCTGAAAGAAGGAAAGGAAGGCGTCAAAATGGAAGACTGAGACTGGGGCTGGAGAGGGACTTCAGTCAAAGAACAACAACAAGGGCAGGATACCAGGTGGGAGGAGCTGGAGCAGAACCAGAGAATGGCTGAGCACAGTGCTCAAAATATATCTTCAACCCCAGGAAACATGGATAGTGGGATTTAAAGTAGGAGCTTCTAGAAATATGTGAAACATAAAGCAAAAATAAGCATTCACTTACCACCATAATCTGTTGTTATGATGAACTCTTGGCTGACAACCTTCTTTTCAAAAAAATGTATGGTACCAGTGCAGTCGTACTGAGAGTTGGCTGATAAATTATTCAGTTCTTTACAAGATTGATTTAATTCCGTAAAGACTGGTAAATCTGTAGACAGAAAAAGAATTTTACCAGTATTTTTCACAACTCCAAGCGTACATTCGAACATTTGAACTGGGATTTGTCTACCACAATTATTCAATGCAATTTTTAATAAACTGTCATAATATTCCAAACAGAAAAGTGTACAACCTAATCCAATGACTAGGGCATGGGTTCTTTTATACTAAGTTAGCTTGCATAGATGTTTATTCTTTATCAGCAAAGGTAACATGATCTGACTTTCTAAGAAAACAACTTATCCACAGAAATCAAAACATTCATGGGAGTCTGGTAGGACCCTGGAGTGGTTTCTTAGCTCTTCAGCTCCCTGAAACAGGAAACCTGGGAAACAGTTTTCTGGGACACATGAGGACTTCCAATATTCGTACCTTCCCGACCACACTAGCTGCCCTCGAGACATTGTCTCCTCCCACTGTCTGGCACCAGGAGCAGAGAGCCTGGCCTCTTGCCTCCAGAACCCCGCAGAGCAAGCTGTTGAGGTAGTCTGCAAGAGGTCAGCTCACAGCAGACCCATGCATTGCAGGATTTCCAGATTCTCAGCTCCCCATCAGACCTCGAAATTTCCACAAGTCTGCAATTTGTGAAGCTGGTAAAGTCAGGAAATGAGCTCTCTGGGTTTAAACTTTCCCTAGATCCGCAGTGTGTGGGAACAGTAGTCCCCAGCCTAGTGATCCTGTTAATTCTGAGCAGTCCCTCCCTCAAACCGGCACAATTAATTTAAATCTGATAGTCTGTCATCAAAAGACATCACCGACATTTCTTTTTAAAATAAATGAATAAACAAACAACATTTGGAATATCTTAGGCAAGTCTCACCTTTGCAGTGAACGGTCACGTTAGCTAAGCAGTCAAGTGGCTTTTTCCAATGTAACGTTGCAGATGTGTTGGTTTGATCCTTAACCGTGAAAGGATTCTTGCCAATGTCTGAAAAGGATTAACATTATATGCCACTGTTACACTGACTGTATTGGTTCTTTAAATAGCAATTTGTTCTTTTATATTGGTTGACTTGTTCTGCAATAGGAAGATACAATTGGCAAAGAATAACATACAAAGAATTTAACAGGAAATGGAAAGTGAAAAAGAAAAAAGAAAAATCTTACATGATGCAAAATCACTGCTGGCATTCAAATAATAAATGAAACTTTGAATCCAGCTATCTTTTTTGTGAACAAAATATCCAGCATAAATAGCAGCTTTCAAGTGCTGACTCATCTTGCTATAGCTAACCATGCTGCATACATGTTATATAGTCAACATAGTCAAAGTTCCCTTTTTTCCTTTACAATAAGAAAATTACACTTTTTTTCCGTCCTACTTTAAGAAAATACTGAAGGGTTTTAAGCTGCAACTTCAAAATATCTCACAATAAAGCACAAAATATGAAAACCTGTCTGAGTCTCTGAAAAGAGACACAAATAGACTAAAACACCCAGGAAAGCTGGATGACTGCATGTCAAAAGAAAAAATACCCCAAAAACTACAAAAACCCTTCTGTACCTACCAGGTGGAACAGAAAGATACACGTCAGTGCAATTTTTAACACAAACTGTGTATCTCATGCATCTCTGAAGTTCTATTGTATAGATGCCGGATTCCACACTGAAGCTCCTGTTAGCCTCCAAAATTATATATTCTCTGTTTTTTCTGAGATTTTTCAGTGTAACTTTAGCCGTGTTATTCTTGTCTTCTATATTTTCTATGCTGTAGTCAATACCATCATCTAAAAGAAAGAGATAAAATAGTAAACAATAATTTTATGACAATTTTTAAGAACCATTTAATGTTTTATGGCACCCCAAGCACCATATGTGTTTTAAGTATAAGGAAATACAACTAAACTATCTGCCTCTTATTTTTTAACTTTTTGCTTATCTTTTACTTTAAAAAACTGTTTTGTCAAACCAGAACATTTCCTTCAGAAAATACTTTTTTAAATAATTTTTCAGTTAGAAAAACTAACAAATTAAGAAGCTGAACATTCCAGAAACAGATTTGCTTTAATTTAAAATGTCCATTCAAAGTGAAATACTTTGTTTTGACACGTTGAATCATTTGTTTGAATAGACATTTCAAATTTTCGTAGGCAAAGCAATTCATAACCATCTAGCAAATAATGGCTAGAGTCTGTTCCTGAAAATAAGAAAGGAGAGGTCTCTAACTCTGCAGAGAGAAAAACAAATATCCAGACTTTAGTTTTATTTTAGTTATGAATTGCAGATTGCAGCATGTGGCTATCAATATGATGGGTAAAAATTAGAGAGTGGAATGAAGGCAAATCTCTTCTGCAGCCCTGATATCAACAGCCTAGTGCAGGGAAATTTAATAGAACTGTAAATGGAGATGAGAAGACCAGAGCTGTTGATAACATTAAACCTACACTTACTGAATCGGAAAACAGATTATAAAATAATCTGAGATGCTACAATTGATCGGTTTTACTGATCAACTCTTCATATTTTAGTTTAGTGGTTTGGTCACATTTGAAGACTGAGATAAAATAAGTAGTTTGGTTCTTACCACAAGGTTCATCTGTTGTCACTGTGGGAGTTTCTATAAGAAAAGAAAATAAAAGGAAGGTGTAGCTCAGCAGGCTTGGGGTTTTTTTTCCACAGAGCATTAGAGGAGTGTGACTGATACTGCCCAAAACTTCATTCAGTATATTAAATACAAGTAACTATATTTAGCAGTCCACTCACACTTAAAAAAGGGAAGAAAACATCAGCTACATAGAACCCCATTTTTTAATTAGTTATTTTAGGCTTCAGGTGTCCTTCATAATTTTCCAGTGACAGCTGCCTACGAATCAAACTGGCTACTAATAACATTTCTGCATACGAAGTTACAGAAGAATATTCCAAAATCACACATTCTTCATAGTAATATGATGTGATAGCGGTTTCCCAGGATACATATGCTGTGGAACGGCTAACTGAACAGTATCCAATGCCACTAAAGAAACAAAATGAACCTATGTTTTATACTGTTTGGAAAGAGATTTTTGTAACAGTACAGATAGTTTTACAAATATTTTTACATCAAAATACTCAAAAGAAATTATGAGCTGGTATTTAGAAAATATGTACAGATACTTGAGCAAAGAACTTCATCCTAAAACAATTACTGAAAATATATTAAGGTATAAGTATTACCAAATGAGACTGATATGTAATTATTTTTCCAAGAAGATAGGCCCTAGATTTGCATCTCTCCAGGCTGGGAGTCATCTGGCTGAGTAGTGCACCTAAAGAGAGGGTAAACTGAGAGGGTCCAGTGGAGAATTACGAAGATGATTAGGGGCAGAAGACCCACAAGTAAGTAAAGTTTAGCCAAAGCGCTGACAGAATGATATAGCTACTTCGAAGGGCAGTTACAAGGATGGTAAGAGTCTGACTCCTGGTGTACTTTGCTCAAGCACACACATGTATTTTAATGACCTGAGTAATTCCTAACATCCCAATCGCAATAACGATATGCGTGTCTGTAATATCAGATCCCAAGAAAATGTTAATGCTGACTGAAACAAAAGGGATGCCACCAGAAAACAGAGGAGCACATATATCTTGGATGTATTCTTACATTTTTGCTGCTTGGGCAAGTTTCTGTGAACAGCAAGAGAAGTACTAATGCAGTAATTGGCAGTTTTACCCTTGTGCTATGCCACTGTGTGGAAGTTCTATTTTTCACTTTCTTGACAAGCAGGAAACCTGGTATCTTTAACGCTACTCATAAACTATTAATAAGACTTCTAAAAATACTTAAGTTTAATACAGTTGTATGCCTGATTTGTATGCTTAAGTTTGATAAAAGCATTCAAAATGAGTTCCCTCATTCTAGCACATTTCTGTGCTTGCAGCATCATAATTGTGATAACTGTGTGCAAGTTTGTCACCTATTGTGTAAGTGGGGATGATCCCAGTGTTTGCTGGCATGCTGACTGGTGAGATGGTGCTGTGCAAGGATGTTGAATTGTAATCATCTGTAAGGAAATAAAAAACATATCAGCATTAAAAAGTAAAATTCATTATTTTGCATGGCTCTGTCACCAGAAATGTCTTATACTGCAGCCCTTCTCTGCTTATTTTTTTCCTTCCCAGGATTTTTGTAGTTTAGAGGAGAGTGCTGAAAGAAAAATCATGTCAATATATCAAATAAACCAGAAAATAATTATTTAAATAGAAGCAATTTTTTAGGAATATACCACTTATTAATGAATTTTGCAATGTCTAAGCAGACTTTTTTCTTAATTTAGGCTTAATTCAGGTAGAATCAACATAAAAATGGCATTAATAATTGTGAACTGGGAAAAACTGTAACATTTTGGTACATTCTTACAGTAAAACACAACTGTAAACAGTCCTTGTGCTCTTTCAGAAACAAGCACTCCACTGGTGTTCATTTGCCCGATCACATACTATATTACTCACTATATATCAGTATTTATCTTCCTGCTTATAAATCACTGATGGGTTTCTATATTCTCTTTTAGGTTCACTCCTACTGCTCTTGCTTTGATAATGGCCTTGTTGACAGCAGCTAGAGCCTTGCTAGTACTGAGATGACTGCAAGAATTGGCTATCAGGTACCACATCCTGGAAATAATTCTGGTATTGCTACTTTGCCAAATTGCAGATACCTTTTCTGTTTGACAAACCAAATGCTGGAAAAGGCTTTCCTGAGGCTGAATTACTTAGTTTCCCACTACAGTTTAGAGAGCAGTGAGTAGCATCTAAAGGAAGACGGCAAACCTGATGAAGCATTCTGGAAGGCAGTGGGAGTGCGTGTGGTGAGGAAAGCAGTGCTGCTGCGTGGTGGGTTGCTGAGTGCCATGCCAAGGATGGAGCCTGCGTGCGTGGAGAGGTATGTGCTGTCTGGAGAGAAACCTGTGGTGAGAGTTACAGCAGTTTCATTAATGCTTCAGAGGCTTCCTGCTCAAGGAACGACACAAAGCTCCACACAACACAGGACTGCTGTGCTGGAGCACTCTCATACTGAGGCACTGTGGATCTGTTCGCAAGCAAAGACACAAGCACACCAAATGCCCAGGGTGTTCGGAGGTCCAGCAGTTGTCAGCTGAACAGTCTGCAAGTATAATCCTTTTTGGCACTGACTACACCTCTTTCTTGCTGTGCTTTAAAATATACTCAATTTCGTGACTCAAAACTAGACTTGTCTGATATTCTTGCCTCTTTCAACAGTACACTTCAACTCATTGGCCTGAACGAAAAGGCATGAGACGACTGTGTGCAGGAAAAGGAAAGCAGAGATTATCAGGAAAAAAACACCAATGCAGTTCTGTCACGTAAATTAAAAGTTTCTTACCAGGCGTAGTCACTGCTGAGTCATCTCCTTTAAAAGAGAAAGAGAGAAATTGTAAATTAATCTTTCAGGGAATTAAACACAATCATAGGCCACAAATAAAAAAAAAGAAACATTCCTTCCTCCCAACAATCGGCTGAG
>JAVHNF010087642.1:27839-40089 GCA_034783455.1 Micropsitta finschii
TTTTACTTTGGTTCAGCACATTAAATACACCTCAAGCCCAAAATTAACTTTCTGTGAGCATCTACACAGATCAACTATCACTTAAATAACTGTTTCCAAGAAAAGAATCAAAGCAGTTGCAGGAAAAGTCCTAAATGAAACTCCACTCAGAGATCAGTGAAACATTTAGAAATATTTTTCAAGCTATTTAATGATCTCTAATGAAAACATATATTTTATAACGTCATTTTCTCCATCCTCTCCCTGGTAAAAGTCAGTAATAACGCTGCTAGCCTAAATATAGGTTTATTGCTCACTCATGACAGATGCTGAATTTTAGTCACATCACAGAACTCGAGCTTGGAAGTGACCTCAAGAGATCATCTAGTCTGCCTTGCTCAGACCAGTTCAACTTGAGCAGATCACTTTAAACAGTTTGAAAAATAATGGTCCTAGATTGCCCTTCTTTCCTTCCAAATAAGCACTGGCTTTTTAGCAGAATTTCATTATGTTCTTCTAAGCATTTTAAAGGTCTCCTCCTCTTTTATGATTTTATTCTATTATGTGATTTATTACAGCCATAGAATTGGACACAGTTGAAAAGAATTCAATAGGTGGCACCAGAACACTAAAAAAATCTCAAACAGCAAAGCAGATGCATTTTGCCATATACCCTTCTTGAGAGATACTGGGCAAACTGAAGGAAAATAAAGAAGAATCCCAACATACCAGACTGGTACTCCAATATTAATTGGCATATTGCTACAATTAATTTATTTTCCCCAAATGTCCCACAGCTAACAAACATGTCTGGGCTAACCTCGGGTTAACAAAATTAACCTCAAAGTCAAAACTATCTGCTCATGTTTATATTCTAAAACATAACTCTGGAAACTTGAAGGCTGAAATCTAAGAATATCTTTACAATTTAATAAGGATGTCCAACCCCCAAAAAACATGCTATGTGGTATGAAAGCCTGATGATCACAAAACTAAGCAAGTAGGTCTGGGTTTAAAAAGGAACTATCCCAAATCTTTTTACAGATTTTACACTGCATCCAGCCATATGACATTTTTAAGATAACAGTAGTAGGATAGGCTGAGATAACCTAAGTGGTAGAATTAAAGTGTACACCAAGCTCCTACTAAGGAAGGAACTTTTATAAGTTTCCATTTCCCTTCTTCTGATTTGGTCACCAGTTTGTTCCTGCTGACTTACTCAAAAGATTTACAACCCATCAGTAGTATTTGAGTTGATCTGGCTTTAGTCTGGTACCCTGCAAAAAGATTCAACCAGCACAACCCATGGGCAGATGGGAGCTTGGCTAATCACTTTCATTCCCTTTCCTCTTTGGCTACCCATTGGCAGGCAGAGTGCAGCTGCTGCATGAAAGAAAAGGTTTTCAGGGAATGGAAGTCTATCAACAAAATACACCTAACATGTACGAGCTGGCCGCCCTTCCTCCTGAAAGCTCAAAGACATACAGGTCCTGGGACTACTCTATTTTGAAGAAACCTTTCAACATTCAACAAGAAGAGTAAATTAAAATAACTGGGAAAGAAACTAGGCCACAAAAAAAGCCAAACACTTCAAACCCCAAGGACTGCAGGCTGCCCAGGCCACGTTTGGAGCTGCAGGAGCTGCTATATTGCTGCCGTAGTAGTGACAGCACTTGAGGAAGTGAACTATGATCATACCCATATGCAAGAAGTTAACTGCTCACTGCTGTTCTCTCACGAAAGACAGGCTAAGGTGGAAATGCTTCCCAACTCAACAGAGGATAGTTCAGACCTAGAATATGTTAAAATACACTGTGTTCCGAGGAAGTCTGGGGTCTGATCTTCTCAAGCAGAAGGAAGCACCAGCACAAATTTCCTGTGTGCGTGTGTTATTAAAGGAAACTGCAGCTGATAAAATGAAGGTGGTGTTGAATCTGGATTAAAAGCCTAAAAACGTTACCGTGTTTATACAAGCAAAAATACATTAGCTGATGACGGGGAACGTGCCTTTTGATTCCATTCCACTCCTTAATATGCACAGTGGGTTAAATGGACCCTGTTTTGTATTTCCTGCTGGGCTGCGCAGGGAGCTGCACTTGCATGCCAGAGCTCAGGCTGTCCTCTCTGCGCACAGTAGTGCTGCAGCATTGCATTCCTTGGTGCACAGAGAAGTGTGGTAAGGAGGATGCCTTTTTGCTAGTCATGCATTTGGGGTTTTACCTAGAGTGGTACCATACCAGCTGGCTCTTCACATCCAGCTGCACTCTGAGTGGGTTTGCCAGACCTGGGGAGTGGGCAGAGGAAGTAATCCTTCCTCTTAGTCTCGTGTCTGCAAAAGCAGCGGCAGCTGGGGTTCTCTGCCAGGAGAAATGCTTAGTGATTCTGCAGAAGTGCCGCCCTTTTCCCAGGATCTCTTCACCCTTCAGTATATTGGACGGACCCCAACAACCCCCACCGAGCAGCACTATACACAAAGCAGCTAGTGCAGGTCCAGATTCTGTCTTCCCTCTTTTTACAGCTGAACAGCACTGCTTCGGCAAGGTCAGGGCTCCTCACATCTGCACAGAAAGCAACAGGATGTGGTCTACTTGTTCGGATAGAGTAAAGCTCTTTGAGGGGGTCTTCTAGCAAACAGCACAGACATTAGTCAGCTCCACTGCAAGCCAATACAAAATTGCAGAAAAAGAACAGTTCCTGGTGGGAGGTGAAGGGTGAGTAAGGCAAGGAGCCTTACAAAATGCTGCCAGCCACCCTGCTTTGATTTATTTTTAAACTTCAAGTAGGATGGGATGTAATTCACACTTACTTTAAGGCTCCCTTGTGCTGCCAGAACTAGCTAAAGAGACAAAGTAAATAAGCATCAGGGACAGAGATGTTGCTGCTTACTTTTTGCTGCTAACATGAAATAAAGGGATCCATTCCTGCTTTACAAATAAATCTGGCCAGACCTATGAATAGGCTAGCAACCACTTAAACATCTGAGTAATTCCACACCACAGAGGACCCCTCAAATTTTATAGGTAGGATCATGTATGCTGTAGTGCTTTCATAATCACAGAGAGCAGAATTACACTTAATTCTTTATCACCAACTCTGGGAAAGAAAAAAAAAAACAAAACAAAACTGGTCCCAGTTTCTGGAAAAACTGCTGCTTTTTGAAAACTGATTAAAAGAAAGCCATATAGAGGTCACATTAAAGATGTCTGAAACGTTTCATGCTCCGAGGCAAAAAGGAAATTACTCATTTGACTTGAACATGTAGAAACTGCTCAGGTAACTGGGACATTTCAGAGGGTCCTAACAAAAACAAAGCCTATACTTTTGGTCATTGAAGATGCAGGCACGAGATCACTTCAAAGTAATCCACAATCTAATTGGTAAAATCTTCATAGCCCTACAGCAATCATAGGAATGCTATACATTTACAGTAACTGAGAATTGAAATGAAATAAATATTAGAATTTCTGTTCCCACAGGCAATAGTTACAATATTTATTTTCACCAGAAATTAGGGATAAAAATGTGAAACTGTAAATTCTAATTTAACAGAAAATTTCAAATGTTGTGATTAAGAAGTGCCAATTCTTTCCTTTTGGCATCAGGATGTAACATTCATTCCAACTCTAAACATGTAATTAAAATAGTTTCCCTTTTGAATTTCTCAAAATATTACCTTTTATACAAATTCATTAGTAATTGCACCCTCTCTTTCCCCCCCACCAGCCCACCCCCAGCACACTGCAGTCGTTGCCTAAAAGCCTGATTGTGTCACTCTTTCCTACCACTTTCAATCTTTGGTTAAAGTATATATCTGGGGAGCCAAAGGCTTTTTCATTCCTGAGACACATACCAGTGCTCAAACCTGAACTGCATTATGGAAGGCCTAGTCTTCCTGCAAATCACATCTCAGGAATAAGCACAGACCCACACTATAGCTAAATATAAGATGTGATATTATTTTTTTTTTAATGAAGTTTATGCTTGAAATTTATGCTTGTCCTTGGTTCCCAACATCTCTGATGCTCTCCTTGCTGTCCAGCTTCCAGGGCAGCAATTGTGTCTCTCCCTGAACTTCAGTGTCAACTATAAGCATTAAGCAGCACTTACAGCACTGGATAAGGCAAAAAAAATCAGATTAACCAGCAGTTAAGTACAAGGGCAGCAGCCAGAAGAAAGAGATGGAATTAAGAAGAATCTATAGCTGGCAGATACAAGGAGGAACATAATGTTGCAGGCTCAGGAAAGAAGAGGAAATACAAACATTGAAGTTTGTCAACAATCAATCATCAGTTAAAACAACATTCATCAGCTAAAACAAAAAACAAGCATAACTTCTGCTAACACACAGAGCTTGCCTTAGGGAAAAAACAACCAAAAAGTCACAAGAAAAATACTGATTTTTCTTTTCTCACCTAGCATGAAATCAAATGAAACATTTCTGACCATTTAGGAAAATGGAATTTTCTGATTCTGATCAGAGAAAATAAATTTAAGAGTTTAATATTTCCAGAGAAAAATCAAATCACAGACAAAACCAGAAAATATTAAACCAGGAAATATTAATTACATGGAAGCAACATTCGTTACCAACAATATCTAGGGCTTCTCAAAACCGTAAACCTGAAGCAGAACAAACTCTAAAAGCAGCAATTCAAACACTTTTTGCTGTGTGCACAGCTCTTGCAAACTTGAAATAAATATCCAGGAATACTGTGTATTTAGCAGGCAGGATGGCGTTTCTATCAATCACTCTGCACTTTAAATGGGTCTTCACAGGGGGACTTCAACTGCACTAACCCACTTGTACGACTACAGCTAATGACGCCTTTGCTGCGCTGTGGTTTCTCTCATGCTGTTTACTTCTGGTTTTCTTCTACAGAACCCTACTCAAAAGGAAGAGGGTGCAGCATACTGTGGTTTAGAGCTTAAGTGCTTCCAAATGGTGAAACTGAGTTACCATAGCACCCACATGCTCAAGCAATCGGACCTATCTCAGTGCTAAACCACAACTTCCCTAGTGCAGTCATGAAATTTCCCTATTCAACCTCTTTTCACCAAATTTGCATCTGTAATTATTTTTAGTTGTACAGGTCCCTTAATATGATACAGTGCGGGGTGGCAATCTTTGGGATACAGTCCAGGCTGCTTTGCAGGGAGTACCTGTCGCCGTGTGAACTGTCTGCAAGAGTGGAGAAGATCAAACCCTGATGTAACAGTTACTTTAACTGTGAAATACTGGCTACAAGCCGCAGTCATTAAGAAACACCTATGCATGAGGAATGGAAGATCAGCTGTGATATCTGCTTGGCAGTTTTGTGCTACATGCAAAAGAAAACCTGTGTTAATGTTTGTTTGCCTTTTGTATATTTTCAGTATTTGTGTATGTATAAAGTCAGGAGCCAAACTCACACTGATACCATGCGGAACTTGCCAGTTGTCAAGGGCCAGCTGCTAACTTTACCTATGACTTTTCTAGCCCTCCTGTAACTTCCTTCATCTTTCTTTCCCACATCTGCCATGAGCAGAAAGAAACACTCTGTCCATATTGCTCTGCTTAATGATACTGATAGGCACATTCTGGATTTGCTGAATGCATATAGTTCATGGCAAGCAGGAGGAAAGAACACGCAACTATTACATTATCCTCCCAATTCCTACTCCCATGTTTTGGCAACGGCCAACTCCATTAGTCCTGGGGAGCTATTGAGCACAGCTGAGGGCAGCTCAGTTCTTGAGAGTTTGGATCAGAAAAGGAGGCTGCAGCCAAGAACTATTGCTGAGAGTGTGAGGTAGGGGCAAACTTCTTCATCTCGGACTATCTCATTGGACCATGGTCTAGTTACACATCTGACTTGCTTCTCCTTCCTGACTGCACATTACTTTTTACCTAATTTTGCCAGAAATAGCAAATGGGTCCTTTGCTCTGCAAAGAAACAACTTTGAAATATGTCTCTAAACTGCCTTTAATCAGCTCGAATGTCAAACCACAAGCAACTTAGTACTGCAGGATTAGCAGCATTTTAGCCACTGATAATATAAAGCCTTCTGAAATCAGACGTATCTGCTGTTTGGTAGAAATCTATTAGCATGAAGTCCATGGATCAACAGCTCTGTACCTGCTGGGAGCATTATGTCAGAGGGGACTCTAATCAGTGATTTTCAAAAAGATGCAGCCAGTGATTTTTAAAAAGGAATGAACATTTCTGTCAAGAAATAACATCTGTCTGTGAGCTTTTCCCTTGTGTAATAAGATTTCTCTCTGATCTGTTGGTCTGCTAAAGACCCTAACAAAAGCAGCAAACTGGCCTGTGGGAGCTGTAGGAGAAGCGCAGATGACACAGATAAATAGGTTGATATTCAGGTCCTCTGAACATTTATGTCTCCAACTGACATCACCTGGATTCACAAATACTTAGCTTTCCTACAGAATAAGATCAAAGCACTATCAAAAATAGAAAGAAAACACACAGGTTCTGAAAAAGACTAACATTTCCTTTAATTTACTATTTTGTAACCTTAGATACACATATTCTGAGCTGGTAAGGGGTTTTAGATAGAAGTCTTATTTTCACAGTGAGATTGCTTCCTCTTCATTTCATTATATTTATAATGCAAAAATATCAGTTTTCCTCAATCCCAACCATCACTCCTAAGTGCTATATTCTATGTATACTGTATAAAACACAACAATCCACCAGAGAGCAAGGTCAATACTGCTGCAAAGGTGTAGTGGGGTGTTCCCAGGGGCTACTCTAATACTCTGGCAGCACTTGGCTATTGTGAACCTCGGCAGCAGGGGCTGGGGACAGCAGCATCCCAGAGCCCCACAGGTCCTTCCACAGCTGCAGAACACCTCTGGTTTAGTAACACAGACTGTTCCCACAGGACAGTTCTTCCCTCATAGGGTGAAACTCCCAGCAATTCAGTATTGCTGCAAAAATCAGAGAGTACCCTGAACGCAAAACTCCTCACACTTGCAAGGAGATGCAAGTGGCTCACAGGAGTGGTGCTGTGAGGCCTGAAGTGATGTTTGCTGCTACTGAAGCATTCCTGCTACAGGCTGAGGCTGAGGAGAGTCAGCTACTGTCTTTGAAGAGAACAGATCCCGTGGTTCAGATGAGCACACTGGAGTCAGTGTGAGGATCTGACTTTATCTACTCACAAGAATGACATGACTGTTTAATTGACTTCTCTGATGCTTGTGCAGTTCAGGCTTAAAGAAAACTAGCTGCTTTATTCTGCAGCAGAGTTAGGTACATGTCATTGCTCTGTACCTCCAGCTCACAGCACTGGGTTTTACTGTGCTGTTACTTTGCCTGCACAGCCCCAGCCTTTGAAAGACTCTTTGCAGCAGGAAGGCACAAATCAGAATAAAGATGTGGCACAAATTTTCACTTTCCACTGAACTGCCATTTGTATTTCTACAGATTCTTGCTCCGAGCTTAACAGGACTCTCAGCAGTCCCTGTGCTCCATGAGCCAAAGTCCCAGCCTCACATCTCCAAGGAGCAATGCTCTAAACTATCCTGCTAGCCTCAGTCATCGTCTATGACCCGGATTTCTTCTAGCATGAAGAGGAGATCCTAACCAGCACTGGCTGATAGACATCCAGCTTCTGTTTCTTAAAAGGATAGAGAGTACAGAGGATAAAAAACCCACCCAGCTCAGTGGAGAACAGTTCCCATACCAACTCTGCCTGCTGGGCAGCTTCCTCGCCCTCCCGGGGCTGTCAGCAGCAGCCAGCAAACCCTCTGTGCTTCAAGGGAGAGTGATTTTACTTGGTTACTGCCCTGACTTTTTCCCTCCAGCCATTCAGGCCAGAAATGACCAGAATTTAATATCATCCACCAAATATTTTACTGAACAACATTTTTGTTGTTCATGAAATGTTGTGACAAACCATATTCACTGATCCGCAGCTAAATCAACTGTATACTTGCTAGAGTACCATTTTACACAGTAAAATGTACACACAGAATGCTGATAGGAAACCGGGTCAGATTCTACCACCATTACTCATGTAAAGAATTGTTTGCAAAGTAAGTCATTCAGTGAAACATATCTTTTAGGAAAACTGCCCTCTACAAACTATTTATATGTATTTCCTATATAATCTAATATGGAAACATCCATATTTTAACTGAAAACCAGAAATTATCAGCATTTAATCAAAATTTCCTGTATTTGATATATAACCTGACATCAAGTTTATACTCAGCATAAGGAAAGTTGAGACTGTGACCAAGTCCTGTTCAGAAGTTCTGCATTTTACTACTAGGTGAGTGGCCCTGTAACATCCTCTGCAAAGGGGAGATAATAGCACTGTCCTCCTAGACTGGAATATTGCAACTGAAATTCATTTAAAATTATGAAGATTGCAGAGAGGGGATCTGAAAGTGCTGTATATATATGAAAAAAACCAAACAAAAAACGCTCATATCCTTCTCATTGCATAAATAGGAACAGTCATAGAGCTGCAAAGAAGCTCCTAGAACACGAGCTCTCCAGAATGCTGTGCATGCACATACAAAAGCCTCTCCCTATCTCAAAATCCGGATGCAAAACCTAGGCTCTGCCCCTTATGGGAAGCTGAGCCAGCACTATCAAGAAGAAACCTGTACTTCATGTCATGCCAGAAGCAATGCTGAACAGATTTCAGAAGAGATATAAGCATGCTCAACCCCTCTTGAATTCAATAAAAGCTTTGAGTAAAAGTGGTTTCTCAAGCCCCTTTCATTCTATATTTTCCTTCTGAAAATCAGATCATCACTTTTGGTGTGCAATTCTGGGCAGTAACCTGCCTTTTAAATGTGTCCTTCTGTTTTCTTCCTCTATTTTTCTATTTTCATTACAAGAAACTGGAGATGTGAGCCCCGACTTTAACTATCTGATAACCATAAACAAAAAGAGGGGGAAACGAGTCATCTGATTTTGCTTTGAAACCTGGCCACGCTTTTCTAAAAGGCAACGTATTCTGACTGTTTCAGGAGATGAAAATAAAGTCTCAAAATGCAAGGAAGCTATTCTTGTCACAGGGATTGTGGTGCCCCATATTCCAGCAAGCAACCTGTGAAATCTAAAGCTCATCTTCCTCAGGATTCGAACAAAACTAATTTCAGTATCACTTTAAATAATTCGAAGCAGAAAGAACGTAAACAGTCTATGTTTCCATCTTTTGTATGTGGCAAGCAATTTCTATTAGCATTTCATAAATATTTTCCTTTTTCCTATTTTTTATTATATATATATATTTTATTTTGTTTTTGTGAGCAGTCTGGGAAATAAAAGGAAAATCAAAGACATTAGATAAAGATGCTAGACAAGACTTCATGTAAGAAAAGAATTTTATGGACCTTTCAAAATATAGGGACCCAGGGAAAAACCTTAGGCCAAAGATAAGAGAACATCCAATTTCATGCTCCAAATAATTTTACACTCTTTATATAGGCAGAGCAATACACAAGCCAGCAAATTCAGCAGACCTGTAAACATTTCTGATGTCTATTAATAAGATAGATGTATACAGTAGCATTACAATCTGATGACAATAGCAAGAACAACTCCAACTTGGAAGCTGGAGATCAGAAACCTTGATCTGTAAGTCTCAGTTTGTATACATACATAGATGGAGCAGTTTGGAAGTTGCATGTGTAATATCTTCTGTGAAGAGAGATGGAAAAGCTGTAGCTGAAAGACACGGTATGTGCTAATGTGGGTAAGATTTTACTCTGTCAAAGTCTATACCTTAACAGCATTTGGTGGAATTTATGACCACGTGACCTGTTAAAATTAAGTGTTCTTTCATTTTTAACAAAAGGAATATATCAGAATTTTTTCAGTTGTGTAGATTAAGATGACTGAAGATATTATTTAGCACCTATACAGCATTTTATGCATATGCTGCTAAACTTTCATAATATGACCAAACCAAACAAAAGACAGAAAGTTCTGGTAGGTGTTCAGGAAAGCACTTCTGCACAAAATTTATCTCTGGCTTCAGTAGGAATTAAGCCCATAGTTTAAATTTAGATGATGCCCTGAATTAGGACTGCTTAGAGTCCAGCTTGTAAGCATGAAACAGATCCCCAGTAAAAACCCAGCAAATATTAATAGGAAGTGGGGACTGACAGCGCTTAATTCAGCATTCAGCTCTGCTGGCTTGGCAAGGCACGTGAGCCTTTTCTGTCCCTGCCACTTGGCTCGTGTAGACCAGCTCCAGTGTGGAGTAACCTGGCTTTCCATGTGCTGCTCTGCCCTAATGTATATGCTGTTAAGAGTACTTGGATAAACTGAACTACAATCAAAAACCTGCACAATTTACAGCACCCACAGCCAAATTCTGTGTCAATTTGTGTGTTTTCATAACACTTCATACAGCAAAACTGAAAATTTCAGGGCAGTTTCCTTCCTGAAAGACACTTCATAATGGTGCCAAATGTTAACAAGGCAACTGAGACCACTATACCCAAAGATTCAAACAGGCTGCAGCATTTCAGTTAGGATTTTCAAGATTACCCTCCCATCCAGAAACTTTGAAAAAGCTATGACAATAATAAAACTCTTTTTGTAGGAAATTCCATGGTCAAGAATTCGTGATGCTCTGCCCATTGTAATGTCTGCTGCAAAACCAATCGATTCTGCACTGTTAAAACAACGCAATTCTTTTTCCTTCAGGAAACAAATTGTGCTCTTTACATACATTTACATAACCAAGACCCAAAGAAATTAAGGGCAGACAAACAACATCTGCAGCAATGATGGTGTAAAGCAGTCTGAAATAGTGTTATGAAAGATAAGGAAGGAAACCACCGGCCTTCTTTAGGCAGACGGGGCTGAAGAAAACCTTCACAAAGATTAGTAAACTCCCAAGCAAATAACGAATATAGTGATCAGGGAATGGAACTCCCCACCTGGGACATAATGTGATTCTGCTAGGGGACGAGTAACAAATCCTCTAGGGCCACAGCAGATGGTATCAAAGACAGTTGAATTAAAAGTTGACAATTCATTTTGGCAGATGTCTGGGGCAGATAGCTCCCCCAAAGGAATATGGTTTTCCACAAAAGCATTCTCCAAAGAATGCAAGAAATGGCACTGAGGTCCCAAACATCACTTACGCTTAGATGACATTTCCCCTGCTCAGTCCCCCATCATGGATGACTGGGAAACTGGCTGTAGTGGAGGAGATGGCTCTGCAGAGGTGAGTGGTTGATGGCTGAGTGGGATCCCACTGCACTTGGTATCATGGGGAACTTCTCAGATTAGACCAATTGCAGTCTATTCGACCATGGCTTTCTCTCTGTGAATAAGGGTCTACATTACATGAGGAATGTGGGACTCTTGCCAGAGCATCTGCTTTCCAGCCAGGAGTGCAGGTGCCTTTTACTTGCTTAAAGGTACACAATGCTAAAAACGGCTTAATCACCAAGCATGTCTTAGTTTCCAGTTTTAAGTTACTGGAAGCTGCTAATTAAAGTCATCTTTTGCCTCATCAATGTTAATGAGCTTTGGCACTGTGCTACCAAAAGTGGCTGTAAAAATCCTGCTTCTGCAGGTAGTTGTGTTATTTCTCAGTCAGGGGCCTCTCTCTCTTCCTTTGCTGCACCCTGAAGTCATGTCCTTTGGGGCTGTGAGTCATTACAGTTAATCAGTCACACGGTTAAACTCCCACTTCAGTATAATTCAACTTCAGTTTAGATTTGAGTGGCCTAACCATAGTAGGATGTTCCCATTGTCTTGTTAAGTTTCTGCCTTTGGACCTTAGAGCACAAAACTGAGAGGTCAGCATTGGTGTTTACCCATTAACGAGCTTTAGTTTCACTTACTGGGTTTGGCAGAGAGATAGAGATATCACATAAAATGAAGAAAACCCGCTGCAATCCACCACTTCGCTAGGAAGGGACAGAAGAGTTATTTGAACACCTAAAAAGTAACCAAACTGTTGTCAAATGTGTTTGGTCTACAGTAGTAACTTTGTCCAGAGAAATAGCTTCTTGTGTTCTTTCCCAGGCTCTGCCTTAATGCTGACAAACAGCTTATGATGCAGAGCTGATACATCCATGGGCTAAGAGAAGGGGCTGGGGCTAGCTGCAGGTCCTGCAGGGCTCCACTGCTTCCTGCCTATGCACCAAACAATGCTACCCTGCTGGGAAGCCTCAAATTACAAAAGCTGTACATGGTTGCAGACTGCATGCTTTTGGTTTTTGTCGTTTCCCCGCCCGCCGCCCGGGGGGGGGGGGGGGGGGGGGGGGGGGGGGGGGGGGGGGGGGGGG
>JAVHNF010087646.1:0-16433 GCA_034783455.1 Micropsitta finschii
CGAGTCAGTTTGCCGAAGTGAAAGCCATCCAGCTGGCCTTGGACATTGCTGAACGAGAAAAGTGGCCAGTACTTTATACTGACTCGTGGATGCATGTGTGGTAGTGAGGAAACGGAGCAGCTGTGTTTAATAAACTGAAATCTAGATTCTTGCAATTCTGTGCTGTGTTTTCTGATGTGACACAGAAGGGAACATATGTGCATCCAGAAATTTCCAGGGAATGACAGCCTTTAAGCTGCAGCAAGAGGGCTTTGGAAAAGTATGGAACAAAGGTATTTCAAAACAAAAGAACCTTGCAGGGAGACAGCTTAAAACTGGACAGTCAACAAGCCAGAACATGCTGTTTACCACAATAAAATCAAATAGGACAACCGGTTTATATTATATCTAATGAATAGGTGTTTGCACTTCCTTTGCTGACATACACATTTCTGCATTATAATGCAGAACACTGAAAAATAACTTCCCCAAACAGGTTGATAATTTATATGAAGCTATGGGTAAGCGATAAAATATACAGAATCAGGTTTAATCATCCTTCATAAAATGAAGCCTTAATAACTAGAATTCCTTTCGTTTTTTAACTTCTGCAGCCTACCCCACACTTCTCCAATGGAAAAATTCTAAACACGTGGAAACAACTGAACTTCACTGCTCAAACTGAAAAGCTTCTCTAAAATGAACAGCTAACACTTCGCATACTTACACTTCTGTCTTTCTGCCAAGGGTCCCCTGCAACATGCTGAGAGCCCACAGGAAATTTCTTTAAAATCTATGTGATTGTCTCGGTTTTCATCAAAAGCATTAAATAAACCTGCAAACCACAAAAGCATCTCCTGTTACAGCATGTGGCTGGCAGAGCTGGCAGTCATACTTAGCATTTACATGGAGGGTTAATGGTTAACATTTGCAAGGAGAAATACAAACACTTGTGATTATAACTCTAAGCATAAACAAGGTAATTAAGCCTTACTAAGACCACTTTAATGGTGAATCTGATCACTCTTGTATCAAGAATTCTGAACTGTAGCCTTATTCTCACACCTTCCTTGTAATGACTGGTTTATAGAGCATCCACCTACACCAGCATGGGCAGCACAAGCAAGCAACAAGATGGCAAAGGTCCTCAGATGCAAGATGCTTTCACTTTTCACAGTGCCTGACAGAAATAAAACTCACTGACTAATGCTACAAATTTTGCCATGAGTGAGTTAGGAGTTTCAGTGACCAGCCTTCAAACTATTCAAGAGTTCTATTCATTCAGCACATACAACTTTTTTTTGTCCAATAACCATTTTTTTTCTTTTTGTGCAAATGACTCAGTTGCACTATCCACAAAAGGCATATTAAACGACCAGAAACCATTTGAGTTTCCCCATAGCAGCTGCGTAAATTTATATCGCTAAATAGATAAAACACACTTCCGAGCAAAAGGATGTGGGGAAATATCCCTATTGAATTGAACATAAATTCTGGTGGTTTAACAGCCTGCATCCACTGCAGATGAATTTCCCATTTTCTGCTTAGCGTTGCCACTTGTCAGTAAAGCTGACCATTTGGTAGTAAAAAATGGTCACTCTAGGACTGCAGACAAGTACTAGCACATAAGTAGAACGCTACTTAATGTCCTTATATTGTGCAGAGAATGGCAATTAGACAGTTGCGACCTCCACTTATTACCAGAGTGGCTTCAACTTGAAAGACCAGCTTGGTTATTAATGGCTAACTTGCAACACAGGAATCTCCTGACCAGCTCTTCTGAACAAAAATCTCCCTTCACTTCCAGTGTTCGGGTAGACTGTTTCATTGACTGCATGATACAACTTCTGACCTGCATGCTGAGTTCTCATTTAACAGATGAAACTCACATTTATCAGTTTAAGAATGGTCTTCTATTTTATCTCATTCAGAGACAAGAGTATATCTTGTCATTAAAGAGCACAGTGAAAAATGCTAAGCAATCACAGGGCAAATTATACATAAAGTTTGACATATTTCCTGACAACTAAGAAGAATGCAACACACATCGCTTCCTTTGTCATTCCAGATTTCCCAACAAGTAAGAGATTTCTCAGGCATCTTTTCTCCTCTTCAAAGATTTATAATTCAGTGGAACAAATCTCTCTAATTTAAGCTTAAAATACATTTTTAAATAGGTCCACTTTTAAAGCCATAAAATGTACGTGTCAGGGGACCATGAGGTACTGAACACCTCAGCAACATCAGCTCCTCACAGGTTTGATCGAATTCCATACCTTCACTCAGAGATGGATGAATAGGAGGGGAAACTAAGGGGGCAAACGTCTCTAAATCAAAACGTCCAGTTCTTGATTGAGCTTTTAGCAGCCAGTATCGTTTTTCGAGATCGATGATGTCAGATTCTTCCACTGGATAAGCAATAAAAATAAAAGGAATTGTTGGTAATATCTAGACCATGTTAGAATTCAGCACCAAATAAAAATGCAGCATTATTTTGTCACAAGAAGAAATAATGTTCATTTTTTTATGCCTAGCTCCTCCTGCTTACAAACATTAAAAATATGAGCAATAGAGAAATAAAGATCCAATTTTACCTTCCTTATCTCCAGAATCATGTCACCATCTAGGAGTTCCCATCAATAACACACAAGTGTTTAGAGATACAGAAATGAACTTATCCCACTGCTAAAGGCTACAGCAGTCTCTTCATTTTCACTTATTTCTTCTCGGTGAATTGCACAGGCAGATTATATACGCAGTACCTTATTTTCCATGATATCTAGTATTTAAATCCTCTAAAAGGATGCAAAGCAGCATATAAAAAAAATCCCAGCCTTTAAAATAAATATAGATGAAAAATTAGTACTTGGCTGCTCTTGAAAAATTCCTGTTTGCAATTTTTCGTCCTCTGAGACAGCAACAATGCTACATTTTAATGTGACTTTTAACCACTGCATCTCATCATTAACTTTTTCTAAATATAAACCACATTTGTTTCACTTTATTTTTACACTACAGAGGCACTCAGGAACCCAGTGAACATTGGGGAGTGAAATACAAAGCTAGAAGATACTTTAAATGGAGGAACTTACAAGCTAATTTACAGAAGGGAGGACAAAAAGGCCGACTCCAAAACTAACAATGAGTAAAGCGAGGTGCTAAGCAAAGGAGAATAAGAACAGGCAGAGGAAGAACTTGTGTTTTCTGTCGAAACCTTCTATATGAATTTTTGTCTCTTTATGTTTTATCCTTGGAAATAAAAAATATAGATAGATAAACATTCAGTTTCTGCTCCACAACAGTTTTAACCTTTTCACATACGCAAGTGTGTCACAACACTGCTTTAGGTCACTACAAATTAATTGGTTCTCAAATAGATATGTAATGACAAAGCTGTCTATATTAAGAACCACTACGTGTGATCCCATTCCCAGATGGTTCTGAGCCTTTAAATCCACGCCAGCTTTCTAATAGGTTTAACTTGAGCTATTTGGCCTGGTTTAGTCAACAGAAACAGTAATAATCCTGTAAGGCTTAAGAACAGAAGAGAACCCAAAGAAGTTATATGCCAAATTGAAACTTTATTGATTTATTTTCCTATTTCTGTCATAAGTAGTAGTAACTTGCTCAGAATAGTAACTTAGGTGACCTATACTAAGCATGAATGAGCAGGAACGACCCAGCAGCCACATCATATAACACATCAAAACTTACACAGTATCTTGCTCTCAGCAGCAGAAAGATTGGAGAAATTCTAACAAAAGAGTCAAGTCTGAATGAATCTTTCCATGCTGTTGGATTTACATCTTCCTGTAATGTATTTTTGGACAGGCTAACTAGAAAAGTAAGATCAGTAAAAACATGTCCTCCTTTTCCTTTGCACAGTCAGTACAATCACTACACAGGCCATACAGTAGCATACAGAACATCCACAGCAAAGCTGCAGGGTCACATTAAACTAACCCAACTTCAGGCTGAAAAGAAAAAGTTTACCTTCCCCCTTAACCCCAGGTGCAGCATCCCCACTTGCATCATTATCAGCTACTGTGCATCTACATAGTAAGTGAGATAAGGGAACTGATACAAAAATAAAACTAAACTGATTTTTCCCTTCTCTTCTCCCTCTCCTTCCTATATGGATCAATTCCTTTATCTGGCTTATCATCTCCTGGCTCTTGGTTGCGTTGTAATCATAAAGCCATTTGGGAGTGAAAGGACCTCAAAGATCATCTGGTTCCAAACCCCTGCAGTGAACAGGGACATCTTCAATTAGATCAGGTTTCTCAAGCTCCATCCAACCTGATCTTGAACATGTCCAGGGATGGGGCATCTACTGCCTCTCTGGGCAACCTGGTCCAGTGTTGCACCACCCTCATCACCTAGTCTCAATCTACCTTCCTTTAGTTAAAACTATTACCCCTTGTCCTATCACTACAGGCCCTACTAAGAGGTCTGTACCCAATCCATAAGGAAGCAGTAATCTAAACATACAAAGGAATGTTATTCTACTAGAAATCAAGGAAGAGAAATGGAGTAGTTATTTCTTTGAAGATCAGCACACAGGTGAAATATCACAGGTGCTGTGGACTGCCACAGATGTAAGCAGCTTCACAATCCTAAGCTGAGCCGTCAGGTGATGTGGAGCTGCACTGCATCTGGTATGTTCCAAGACATAGAGGGATGTCATGATGTAACAACACACCTGCCCCATAATGGTCAACATATCAACAGATGGGAGCAAATCCACCAAATAAAATGTATTTTCCCTCAATCTTGTTGCCTCTGCAGGTACCCAGGTGCTACAGTACTGATAAGAAAGAGCTCACAAGACATGACATTAAGACTAGAGCACCAGTATTCTGCAGGAAATCCAAGAGAAAGTGTATTTGTGGAATTCCAAGAACAGGAATAAACAAAAAGGAAAATAAGCCACTTTATGAGACAGAACCATAAGCACATGAAGAGAATCAGTGTACTATTGTACTACCTAAACAACTGCACATAAAGGGCAAGTCTGTACTGGCATTTAGAAGAACTGCACATACACATCACTGCTGTCATTAGCAAACACAAAAGCATTATACTAACTCTCTTGAGCATATGCATGTAAATCGGTTTCCTTTTAATCTACCTTTGTGACTGGGAAGAATAACAAATGTGCTAGTTTGCACTCCATTTGTGAAATAATGCAACACTAAGAATATCCAGAACAACAGAAGTTCACATTGTCTTTACTGAAGAGTAAATCTGCAGAAACCAGCTTTAATGGCAGGTGCATTATTTCTTCTTAGTAATTAAGAACTGCAAGCCAGGGTCTCTGGCCAAATAAAACATTCTCCAGATCTACAGGAGAAGCTATTTGTGCTCCAGTTTTGAAATTGTACTTCACAGATGGTTTTTACAGTGCTAACTTTATTGGTTTATTATTTTCGCCTCAGACAAGCAGGGTTATCAGAAAGCATCTTATCTGCAGTACTGGCCAGCAGTGGTTGAAATAACACGGTCATTTAAAAGACAAAGAATAGCTGGTAAGTATTGGCATAAATGCTACATTGATGTTATAGCCAAGGCAGGTCCAGGCTATTGATTTTCTGCTAAGAGCTGAACATTTAGAAAGTGAAACTGAGAAAGTGGTAAATAATGGTGTTTGTACTGATGAGACTCACACCAGTAAGGCTGAATACAACTAAAAATGTGACAAAAGAATACTTTTCACTCGTAGTAACAACTAACTGAATTGCAGCTCAATGCAATAGTTTCACTTACATAAAATACAGAAGGATTTATTGGATTACAGCACACGTGAAAGAGTACTTCTGCAGCTGAAAAGCCAGCTCTTACAGAATTTGATTTCTCCAGAGTGATTTTTGGCACATAATCTTGTAAATCAGTCTTGGGATACGTTGTGCACCATCTATTCCTCCATAAAAATAAACTAAAAGAAATCTCTTGCAATTTATGATGTATACATATAATCATATTTGGTAGTGAAGTGTAAATGAAGCCTGATAAAAGCAGACTGCACTTATTATCCAAACATACTGATGTGTATGAAAAAAAATGGTGTGCTCTAAAGAGCTTTCATAAAAAGGATTTTACCTCTTCAAAGTACAGGTTTTTTCTCCTGATTCCTGCTCAAATCCCATCAGAAGTGTGAAGTGGGCTCCCATTCAGCAGTCCAAATCTTAAATAACCCCTGATTACATTTAGAAGTGTACCTCATACATCTATACAATGTAGTCCAAACCATCAGAGCAGCCTGGCTTTCCAGGCAAGTAAGCACTCATTTTTGTCAGTTAGAAACATGATCTGATTATTTCAGCACACGCAGAGGTATTACACATCTGTAAAACTTCACCACATACTAGCACATTACTACCATGTGCTATTTTATATATCACTCATCCCTCGTCCATTAAAAATATGAAAGCCTTTCAGAGCTGATCATGAATAATCATGAATACCGTTTTAGCTCAATTCTCTGAAATGAGACAAGTATAATTCTAAGAATGATAATGTCAAGCGCACCACAAGTTTCCTATTGCAAAGGAAGGACAAGTAAACACCCTCAGTAAAAAGAGGCATCTGAGAAACTGTAAATATACTAAGAATGTGTTAATTTAACCCCAACTGCCACATTGAGATGGACAGCTAGGTCACACAGCAGTGATAAACACTGGAAAAAGCATCCTTCATTTCAATGCCATTCCCATGGAATGTATGCCCTTCTTAAACACCACAGAGGTAGCAAGCCACAAATAATCTTCTGCCAAGAAAAAATTAAAAGCCTGTTTTCATTTCAAGCACTATCTATGATAATTCTTTATATAACCAGAACTACGGATTTCAGTATATATGAAAACTTTAATTTTTACCCACCTATTGGCACAATCCTCTCTGGTTCACAGCAGTAGAAGCATACCATATTCCCAGCATTTTAACTGAAACTGAGTTTGCCTTATTGTTTACCATGATATCCTCCACACAAAACCCAGTCCCCGGTCGTGGAGAGCACTCTTCATCACGCAGCAACAGAGCCAGAGCCTCCAAATGACTGAACACCAAACTCTTTCTGACTGGCCACACTTGTTTGTTGCTTTCAGATTAACACATGGAAGGCTCCAGGACCTGGGCACAGAGAGCTGCTTTGCAAGACACAAAATAGCCTGGGAACTAAGAGGATAACTAAGTGACAAGATGTAGATTAAGTGAGACTGAGGGTTTTTCTTATTGGCCTGGTCTGCTGTAATACTTCCATCTTTTTCCTTTTTCATTAGAAATATGGACACGCATTAGAGAAGGGAATATCATAACTTCAGCCAAAATCCTCGTCAGACACACATTCCATGCATTCATCTAGCAGAATATGGATTATCAGTGCCTTAATACAGGAACACATACAGAACAGGTATTAAACATGCTCTTAAAGGCACCTTTCATAAATCTGAAATCTTTAGAATTTTCTTCCAGTGGCCTTCCACATATCAGGAATAGATGATGTTTCATGAGTGGGTACAACAACTGAAGCAGGCTACCTACAGAACACTTATTTTACATCCAGCCTTTTAATGTGAGCAAAGTTAAAGTGATCACTTTCCTTTTCCTTTATAGATTCACATCTTCATCTTATAGAGCCCTACAGGTTTATAAACCTACCTCTGACACAAGAGGTTACTTCTACCACATTCAGTTTGAACTTCATGGTGTTTCAAAACCTCACTCGTCCATCTCACTCACGCTGCCTGGTTAGCCAGAGTTTTTCTCATTTATTATGCTAAATTAGCAATAACTGCATGTTCTAAAATACAATTATTATACTGATTACACACTCTCTTAACTGTATCTCAGAACGGAAGAGCTGTCAGAAAAAACAGGAGCATTTTGATGAATATTTCTGATGACAGAAGAGAGCGCCTTCAATTCAAAGGAGAATGAGGGTGCTATTTAGTAAGAACTCAGTAACACAAGAACCAGGTAACAAAGAAGTACAAATTACAGTCTTCCAGTTTGAAACCAGTAACCCCTCTGATAAATGGAAGTATTCTCCCCCTGAAAAAGGACTGAAAACCTAAGTATATAAGCACATCACATATCACTGAGACACACCAAAATGAAACAGTCATAAAGAAAGGCAACCACCACCTATGCTGCACCAGAAGAAATCTTTCCAGCCAAGTGAAGGCAAGCAAGGAGGACTCACCTAGAGGGTGACAGCTATGTGTCATCTGAGTCCGAGATGGAACAGGGGATGGAGCACCTGGTCTGAAATAGACTCAAACTGTGCTCATTTTACTTTGACAAAAAGGTCAAGAAGAAACATAGCAGTCACTTGCATTTATAGTGAAGAGTAAAAAGGAAAAAGAGCAGGGAGTGTCTGAAACCAAGGACATTACTGACAGAAAATGAAGACAAACTGCCCACAAATACACACAGAAGATGTACTGGCATCATTTTCCCCTACTGGATAAAAAAACCCCAACGAAACAAATAAGCCTCAGTATCTCATGAGAGAAATGACACAGTGACCCCCAGCATCTGCACTGGGGGGGGTGCGGAGATCTTTCCACTTCTCATGTGTCTGTACATCGCTCTGACAAACCAAGCCACAGAAAGCTGTGCTGTGCAGGTACGATGGAGTGTAGGCAGAAAAATGACATCCGCCAGTGGCTGAGGATTGTTGTCTTACTGAATTACCGCGTTTGGACTTAGAGCACTGGAGAAGATGTTTAATTTGCAATTAGTTAGGATGCATAATGATCTGGGAGAATATTCCCCTACAGACACTTTTTGTCTTAGTAGCAGTCCCTGAAAAGATTTACCTTTGATTTGCATGCTTCACCACAGCGCTCTTCAGGATGGGGCTTAATAACAATAACAAGTAAGAAAATCCAAATTCCTGCTAGTTGGTCAGTACTCAGTGGCAGGAGACACCCATATTCCTGAAAGTGATTTTTAGGAATAAAGTTCTACGAGAAACTTACATTATTTTGGTAGTTTTCAAATTAAGTGATTTATAAGTGAAATGGAACAAAATTTGATTAAAAGCAGCAACTGTGTGCAACTTCCTGTAACTTTAAAATTTCATTTCTAATTACGTGTTGAGGAACATAATTAAAGTCATCTGCACACCAAAATAAATGTTATTTACAAGCAAAACATTAGAATTCCTTTGTTTCCCTGGTAGCTTGGCTCATTAAGCAAATTTAAACGGAGTCACTGGTGCTTTGCAATAAAATGTTTGCTGTCTGTTTCTAAATCAATGTTAATAACTTCCAGTGTTTTTATCGCTGTGATTTTTCATGTCTCTGACATGTCAGACAAGAGGCTGAATGGGAAGCGTGCCCCGGTGAGAGGGCTTGGCAGGAGGGGCTGAAGCGGGAGCCAGGAGAGGGCGCGCTGCAATCCCAGCTGGAGCCCAGCAGCCAGGTGAGACATTCCCAATGGCACTGCGGAGTTCCACAAATTGCTTTTCTTTTTACAGGAGAAGAAACTGTACGAGCTTGGCTCTCTCACTGTACTCTGATAAGTGTTTGCCTAGATCCACTAAACATTATTGCTCTCACTGTACTCTGATAAGTGTTTGCCTAGATCCACTAAACATTATTGCTCTCTTACTGTACTCTGATAAGTGTTTGCCTAGATCCACTAAACATTATTGCTCTCTTACTGTACTCTGATAAGTGTTTGCCTAGATCCACTAAACATTGAGCGTATTTTGTTTCCCAAAAGGCAACCGTTATCCTAGGAAAAGTATTATAATAAACAACCTTCACTTAGAGAAAAGGAAGTGTCATAACAGCTCTTCCTGTTTTACACATTAAGATGTGGGCACGTTAACAAAACTTCTGTACTAAACTTTTTACTTTAGACTGACTCAATTAGACCGCAATTCCTCCCAAGTGCTCAAGCATCGATACTTCCCTTACTTTTGCATCTGTTGTGTGGATTCCTATACTGCCTGAAATCACAAGGGAAATCATCCTGGGGAGGCTGGTCAGTTCACCTGCAGGTTAGCTCAACAGTTCACCTTCCTACTACCTTAAATTCCTGTCAGTTTTCCTTATCTATCATCTGAAAGATCCCAGGCTGCAGACATCCTAACACAGACAACCACTTTCTGTTGTTAATTATTACAACACTTCACTGGGAAATCAAAAATACAGTAACATTTCATTTTATCTAGAAGTCCAAACCTAACTGTCATATGGTCTTTCCAAGTCTGGGTAAGTATACTGAGCCTGTGGACAGTATGCAGTTTGAAACATGTTTTACCCATTCAAAAATACATGGAAGCTACATAGTTTTCTGGAATACAATGAGAAGCTTGTCCCCAGATCTGACACGCACTTGAAGATCCAATAATCACTTCAAACTGTCTCAAATATTTTAACTTTTTAATCCTACCAACGGAAAACGTATTTTTTCACTCAGTTCTACCATCGTTACACTCAGCCAACAGCTTTTAAAAGCTGTCAGTGAAGAAACAGAGAACACGAACTACTAGGAAACACTGGCTTTCTCAGTAATCTGACACAACATAAAGCAACAGAAGTTAATGGAAAACTTCAGAAGAAGCTTTAATTTCAAAGCATGGAAAAATCAAGGCAAGCTCTGAGGTAGCATTCAGAGGCATGGGGTAAAGCTTTCCTCAAACACTTAGGGCAACAGGCGCTTGACAAGGATGGAGGCACAGCACATCTCCATTCGATACAGCTTGAGAGATTTTTTCTCAGGGCTGAAGTCTAGAAAATTCAAAGAGTTGGTTTGTTTGGGGTTTTTTAGCATACTTCTTTCTTTACCTTGTCTTTTAGACCTCAGAGTCTTCTGTAACCTCAGTGTCTACCGCAGTGTCGTGTAACGCAAATAAATTACCTGTCTATAAACTTCTAACTTTATTATGCATTTTCATTTCAGATGGTCAGAACAGAATTTTAATGCTCACATTTGAAACCAAGAGAAAAACCTGTACGTTGCTTTATTCAAGCAACCCATCCATTTAAGAGATTAAATGCCACACTGACACCAACAAAGAAAATCTATGGGAGCACAACCAGATTGCTCAAATCCCTGACATCTCAATAGCGAACACCCTTCTCCGAGGGATACCGAAGTCCCTTAGATGGTTTACTGTAACCTATGCTTACATTACACTTGCACATCAAGTACAATTTATCAGCCTTCTGGTTTTACATTTAATTTAAAAAACAGCTGCTCCTTCTTTTATATCAATATAGACATAAGGAAGCACTTGTTCTTTGAAGATTATTCCTAAATGCAAATGCCGAGGACGTTTCTCTTTAGAGAATTTAGTTCCCTGACTGTATCACATGACAGGAATGTTACTTATTTTACTGCAGAACACAAATTAAGAGGTAAAACTTAGTTTTGAAACAAGCATTATTTTCAGAACTGCCTCCACAGTTTTATGATTCACTACATTTGAAAGACCAAATATAAACCCAGTATTAATGTCAAGTTACTTTAGGTAACTGTTTTTGTCAAAGGCGAAGATATTTCTGCCCCCCTTTTTTTCCTCTCCTATAAGAAGTATTGTAATCTCAGTATTGTTATCTCTTAAAAACAATAACCCAGAGTGCCCCTGTCCTTAATTTTCTACAGGTTACAGCACAAAAAGCAGAGTACAAATTAACACGGAGAAGGAATTTCTCTCACTGAACATGTATCTCATCAGCGTAGTGAGGTTTCCTGGACAGCTACACAAGGCAAGGGCTTCTGTCTCTGGAACAGCTTTGAAAACCACACATACTACCACCAAGCTTCGTTTACTTACAGTGTGTGACTCCAGCCAGGGTCTGATAGAAGGTAGGGGTGTCGCTGTCATCCGTGAGTGTCACATACACACCTCCAGACAGCAGCCAGCGGGAAAACGTGAAAGCATCTTTGTTGTGCAATAGCCAAACCCTGAACTTCTCATAGTTTACCTTTTCACCCTGTAAGAAAAATAAGAAAACAGGAGCTGTTTTTCTCTGCTTTCTCAGTGCCAGTAAACAGGAATTGGGACAATCTCCTATAAAAATAAGTACTAAAATATTTTTTTTTCTTTGGAGCCATGCCTGCTTTTCCATTTCAGTCTGAAATCCAGCATTGGGAAGGAAATTAAGACTCCTCAGCACTCTCCGTATTTCAACCACCTACTCAATGTGGTCTTCGGAAAGTCATTTACTCTAAACATCGGGTTAAAAGGATTAGAAGAAAAACAGTTACTTACAATTCAAAGTAACAGAGGTTGTTTTTATGAATTTGAATTTATTATGATAGATAAAAGCTCTTTTGTGCCAAGTAACAGGTGCTATAAAATCACAAACATTCTGTTCTATCTGCATGAGGATACAAACACTTAGCACAGAAAAAAAACTCATTTTTGAATAACTAACACTATGATTAACCACAGCAGTTGCATGTCAATTTTTTGCCTCTATTGACCAAAACCCACTTTGAAGCATACATGTAAACATGACATTCACAGTATCTCCTAACTGAGTCTCGCTTGCTGAGAACTGCCTGTTCAGGAATACATAAAAACTGAAGCCTCACAGAGTTTAACTGCTGGAGTGGCTGTTTAAACCATTTAGTTGCGTGGTTTCCTATGAAACCATAGGGATCAACACACTAATTTCTACAAGACCCACAAAACTAACTAAAATAAAAGCAAACATATTATCAACAGACAAACTCATTATATGGAGATCCTCATCTCCGTAGGAAATAAAGAGGGATCTGCAAAGTGAAAGAGGTTTCAAGTCATTGATTATTTAAACTCCCCTAATATCACAGACCATTAAACTTCACTGAATTACACCTCCATAGAATTCAGTAATTTGCATTTGGCCACAGACTATCTGCGACTGCCAACTATGGAAAAGGGAAAATCCACTATTTCCTTTGCCAGGTTGGTTAATCACCATCATTGCTAAAGTATTTGCTTCATATCTCAATTATAGGGGATTATTTCAGGTTCCAGGTACTCATTCTTTTTATTCCTCTTTTTCCTAGACTAAAGAATGTTACATTTTTCACCAACAAATACATGCAGAAATACCCCAATCCTTAAATCCACTATCACAGACTTCCACATGGTTCTAATTCAAGGAAGTCAAGATGCTACACTGCTACTCCATCACCAGTTTAATCTGCATGTACCCACACCAGTAACTGACAGCATGGCCCTAACCTTCCTCTTACCAACACAATTTCTGATCCTTCATCTGCTCTCTTATGTGATTGCAATCACACTAGTGCAGTCAGGTGGCAAAACAGATCTAGCTGAGAAATAACCTACAGGACTAGAAGCTACAGGAAAAGGGCTTACTTCTCAACCAGATCAGTTTCCCAATCCAGTTCACCAAGGCATCATATAAATACTTGAGCCAGCACAAAGACAGGAGAATGAATGACAGACAGGAAAAGGATAAGTGGACATCATGGACTTTGCAGGATTTAACCCTTGCTAAGCAAAAAAAACCAAACCTCTACTGGGAAGTTAGTAGAGAAAAAACAAAACAGGAAGGTTTTTGTTTGAAATTCCTCTAATAGTTTGGATTCCAGAGAAAATCATTCTCTTCCTACCTGTTCCACTGTACTTGCCCTCTACTTTTTGCATTGCCTTCTGTAAACACAGCAGGAGTTGTGTCATATTTCAGACTCTGCACTGTTTCAGCTGATCAGAGCAAGGACAAGGAAAGAACAGGACAGGAAAATTTTGGACAGAGGGCAGAAAGCATTTGAAACAAGTAACATTTAGAGCTGAGCCATGATGGAACTAGAGCAATACGGGTATCACTGAATCCGCTTCCTGTATTTCAGAAACAAGAGTGAGGAAAAACTCAGATATATTTTAAAGCAAGTATTTCTAGATGAGTGCATGCAGTAATTCTGAAGAACAGAAGTACCTACAAACCTCATCCTTGAAAGCATAAACTCATCCACCATATGGCAGGCAGGAAGGCCCACAGCTGGAACATTAAACTTTCTCACTCTCCAGCAATGACCTAGTATGATTAACAGGCCAGTAAATCCTGCTGAGTGACTTATTATACTGATTTCATTTTAAAAGAGAAATCAGGATATAGCATTTTCTTGAACAGAAGAAAGGTACGAAGCCATACTGATGCCTCTCTTCCTGCAAATCTTCATTAAGTATTTCTGGATTTCTTGGACAGCATGAATTATACCCTAACAGTTAATTGCATCACACAATATTGACAGGAAATTATAAATAGGAAATACTGAAGTGGGCCAGCTCCAGAAACTGGACTGCAGTGTACATATGATTTATGATTCCAGCCAAGAACGAAGAATGTAATCATTGCCTACAAAGTCAACATGATACCACCGACAGATTCAATGATCTGCCTCAGCCAATGCCCATAACCAAGGTTATCTTCAATACACTACAATAAAATTTAGGTAATTAAGTAATCTGATATCCACAAATAAAGCTTCTAGTGAACCAATGGAATGAATAATAGCAGCTAGGTTTTGCTGCTCTATAGTCTTCTAACAAGAAATGAAGCAACCAAAGCACAAACCTCTGACAATTCAACAGGATCACTAGTGCCAATGAAGTATCTGTGAATATTTAAAAGTGACAATAGTCTGGTTTAGAGGAGGATTTCAGCAAGCCTCATAAAGATTGCATCTCTCAACCAACCCAAAGCATAAATAAACGTTGTAGCTCCTGGCAGGCACAGCGAGACAAAACTAATACTATAAAACTATTCTTTTTAAGCAACCAGTGCTGACAGGCGTTTTACATCCAGAATGCAGATTTTCTTCTCCCTCTCAGATCTGTGTTCTAGATTTCTTCCCCACTTGCATTAAAATGGCCACACCAATGAATAAATTCCCACTAGTGATAGCAGTATTCAAATTCACTTTATAATGTGATTATCCTTGGGAAATGACATCTTTCAAACTAGCACAGTAAGTAAAGCAGCATGGAGAATGCGTACATTTACATACTAAGCTGCTATTCACATCAATACAAGTCACATGTAATATCACAACATAAAAACCTATGAGCTTTTTATCCAATTTAGACCAGGTCAATTTGTTTCCATACATGCATGAACATGTCTATGTCAGAGGAAAACAAGCTACTCAATCTAATTTTCACATTTGTGTAACTGCAATAGGTTAAAACTTGTATGAAATACCTCAGAGAAACATTTCTTGAGCGAGTCTGGGACTTTCCCATCCACCACATGCAGCATCTTCTCCATCTCTTCACGGACAACATAACTCCCAGATTCATTAGAAAAGAGACTGAAAATGTCTGAGGAAGCAGAGATTTGTTTAAGAAACAGTTTTCAAATACCACATTTACAGCTGGCTGAGGATGCTGGAACTGGCTCTCCAGCAACTAAAGGAATAAAAACTTAGGTTGATTCAATTTCAAAGTAGCTCAACAAGGTTTAGGTCAAGAAGTATCTTCTTTTTCTTTTATCACTGTCTGCTAATCAAAAGGAAAATACATACTATCACATCAGATTAACAAGGAAGACAAAACAACAGAAGTCAGTAGGCAGATGCCTTCCTTTGTTTTGAAAAACACCAATGCCGTCCTCCTTCCTCTGCCCACATGCAGCTATCAACAGTCTTTCTGTAGGATCCTAACATTTATATTCACGATGACTTATCAAATATTTCATTTTGGTGAGCACAGAAAAGAAAAATGCAGCAAATTTCAAAACATACAGCTAAAAATGTCTAAAAATACTACATTTATTGGCAAATATATGCCCTGTTTACATATAAAAAATAGGGACTCAGTATATCACAATTTATGTTTGCTTTACATACTGTATTTTACACTCACTATCCATTGTCCTGTTGTTATTGTTGTAAAAGACATTACTTACATTTTGCTTTCTCTTCCTCCTTGCCTCTTGTAAGCAGAACTAATCCAACTATCAAGTTATTGAAGTGCAGCCCTTTGGATATTCCTCCAAATGAACAGTAGATAACCTAGAAGAATAAAACAGAGAAGTTAACCAAGAAGTTAACACGGAGATCAGAGATGTCAGAACTAAAAGCAACAACTTATACTGAGGCTCCACCATATACGGTTTTTAGGCTCGTCGCCTCACATTCAGCTAAACACACTTCCAATATTAATTCTGTTACACTTCTGCAGCTCTTCCAGTACCTATAAAACAGCCCTTCCAGGGTCTTTTATTTAGGGAAATGCAGGTACTTTTCATGAACAGCAATATAAAAAACATAGCTATAAAAATTTCCAAGCACCTCAACATATAGTAGCTACTTTACATTGTATTTCATAGCAGAACTATTCTTTATTGTAAATCTGTAATTGAAGAGGTTGTAGAGAACTATAAGGAACTGTGTCCTTCAATAACTTGACAGCGCTGATGTTATATGTCTGATACTGTTGTATAGTACTATTTATCAACACCTTTGTTGGCAGAATGTGA
>JAVHNF010087650.1:0-21171 GCA_034783455.1 Micropsitta finschii
GGCTCTGAAGCCATGACCACAGCACATAATGCAAGAGCGTGCACCACAGGGGCCAGTGCTGTCACAGCTCTCCCAGGAAACCCATGTCTGAAGAAAACAAACTGATTTAATTGTGTGGCAACCAAAATGTGCTGGGGAAACAACCCCTACAGCTCTTTGTTTTGCTTCCACTCATCTCTCCTTTTTCTTTATTACTTGAAAAAGCTTCATTACTGTGATTTGTTTTCTCGGGTATGTATACCCCTAACTAGGTTTAAGGCTCCATTCAAACCCCTCAGCCTGTTTCAGGCTTCCATCCTGCATAAAGCTAAGCACAGTCAGATCTGCAGCTCAGCAGTGGAATAAAATAATTAGGACCTTAAAGAATTTGGCTTATTCATTCTAAAGGTGGCACACTAAAGCCCCTGTATAGGCACAGGAAAAATCACAATTCAATTCCAAAAGCCATTGCACACACAGACCTTGGAATTTGCTGTATGCCAGCTTGGTTACAGTTCCCTTATCTCAGTAAGGATCAAACTAAAACACTTAGTGAAACCTACCCTGTAGTCTTTAGCCTCTCAAACTACTACAGTTATCCAAATTGGTTACATGAATCAATTACACGTGTATGTATCATACAGCTATGATTACCTACATAAAGCTATGAGTCAGTAGGAAAAAGAAAGACCTATAGTCTGTGATGGTCTCTCATATTTAAACTTCACTATTTCATTAAAAATGAAAAGGCCACCAATGAAAACACAGATCAAAACATAGCAAATTAATCACTATATATTACTCATCTGGTCCACATCTGCTTGCCTGGGTTTATGAGTCTGAGCATTCTCCATACAAGAGCCCACTTCAGCCTCTGGAGAAATGAGGTGAACAGTCTTGCCCCAGAAAGAGGTTAAAAAGGAAAAAAAGAGCATACTTCCCTTCTAATTCTCACTTAAAAGAACACATCAGAACAGGCCACCTGAATGCTACCTGCAATCCCTCTTGCCTTGCTTCGGTTAATTAACCAAAGCAGGGTGCCCAGTGACACTACCACAAGAGACTAAGGGGAATAACTATGCTAGAAACAAATGTCCTTGGGTCTTTCTTAGCATGAAAGTTCTGCTAAATAGATAATTCATTCATCTCTTACATCCAGAAAACCCATATCCCCCATACCCTTTCCTCCCTTTCAGAAAGTGCAGACAGTCTGACCAATTCAGACACAGAATTATAAGCAATCATTAGAAATTGATTTTCATTCCTGCTCAGTCTGCTCATTTTATGCGTTACTTCACATTTATATGCTTTATGTATATTACTAAGCTACTTTTCACTGCCTGTTAGATTTAGCAGCTAGAACCAAACCATGTTAAATGATTTCTGTTCCTCCAATCAGCCCCAGGAGACAACTGTCACTGTGTGCCTGTTACTATTTGCTGTAAATAAATCTCCCCATTTTTCAAACAATAAGAATTAATTCAGAAGGAACAATTGCAGCTGTGTGTGACAACATACTAAACAGCTTTATTTTTATAGGTATATATATGCATGCAGACAGAAATATGTGTTTATTTATCAGTCTGTGTATCTGCGCACATCCAAACCGAGGTATCAGCTGGAGGTAACCAGCGTGCTGCAGTTCAGCTGTATTGCCACTAGATGCAGCCACATAACCTTGCAAAATTTAACACCCTGACCTCAGGGTTATGAAAACCTCTTTTGGACTCTCTCTGATTGCAGAATTCTTACAACAACATTAATGGTGCTCAATCCTGAGCACTGGGGAGAGGGGGAAATGAGAATTTATAGGTTTTCTTCTCAATAGTTTTGTTCCGAACTGTAGCACGGCACATGGCAATGGGGATGTAAGAAATCAGAGCAGAACAAGACTTGTCTATTTTCATGGTTGTTGCCATAGATCCAGACTGGAGTTGACAATATTGAATTACACTGTGTTTTGCTTTCTACATAACAGAGCAAGTCACTGTGAAGCACTCTATTCCCAAGAGACCCCCTAAAGATAGAATCATAGAATCACTTACTAGTTTGGGTTGAAAGGACCTTTTAAAGTCATCTCGTCCAACCCCTCTGCAATGAGCAGGGACATCGTCAACTAGATCAAGTTGCTCAGAGCCCCATCCAACCTGACCTCACAAGCTTCTCTTTATGTGTATGGGAAGCAGCACACTAGGTCAGATAATAAAGGATTCCTGCACCCAGAAAATGTTCCTGCTTTATCTACTGTTAACAGATAGCATGAAGCTGTGGAAAATTCTCTTGTAATTTCTTCACCAGCTATCAGACAGAGCTGTGCAGGAGTAATGCTGCTTTCAGGACAAAGCAAAACCAGGAAAAACCTCCCTTACTTTCAGGAGGCTTTATCTGTCTTGTACCCTCCCTCGGTACTTCCTGGGGGCACAATATGCACAGTACTGGGAAAACACAAGCACAAGAAGCACAACAGTAGATTCCATATGTGAAACAGATATAATATATACTAAGCACAGTTTTAACTAATTTTTGTCTACTGGGTTGATTTTCCAGTGAAGATGGATGAAATAAAGCCTGTTCAGCACATTCAGCGCAAAGGAGAGCACTGCCCAGTTAGCTGTGCACCAGTATGGAGAATATAATTTAAATAGCAGGATTTTATTATATATTTTAGTGCCAAATTCACTTGTTTCTGCTGCCTTTCACTATAAAGATCACATTGTGACTCGCAACCCATATAAATACACATACAACATCCCTCATTTCTAGCTTATACTTTCCTTCCTTCTTCTGAGAACACATGAGATAATAGAGAGCTCATTTATGTGCAGAACTGTCCCAGGCAGTTCCCAGGCCTCTTGTGTACTTTTACTGACAGCCACTCCGGTGGAATTATATTTCCCCATGTTTTGGGTCATTTCTCTTTATTTGTTTTTGTAGAAGATGGCAAAAAAAAAAAAAAGGAAAAAGAAGCACAGTCTCCTCCACCATCCACTTTGTTTGCTGATCTGATCACAGTTCTCTTCAACTGCCATCAATAAACTGAACTTAGCAAGATGGATTAAAGGGAAGAGCAGCACCAGTTTTTGTTGGTTTAAAGCATGAGGAACATAAATATAATGGCTTCAGAGGAACCCAGCCTAAGGCTAAATTCTGACTTAACTCTCCTGTGGGATGCTGCAGACAAGATGAAAAGCAATGTCTCAACTGAAGGTCCCCAAGCCAATACAAAGCAGGATAGATGTGGGAAGGCATGGGAGCAATTTGCTCTGTAGCACTCCTTACTGCACTTCCAGAAAGAGACAATATGTGCCCTTCTTTTGCAACCTAATGCTTATCACAGCTTATGTGCATACAGCAGAGGGGCCTGTCTGGATCCCCAAGCCAGCTGAACAGATTACATTAATAGGATCCCCATATGAACTGCTGAAAGGTTTTCCTACTCTATCACTATCTTTTGTGAAATAGACAGAAAATGCTCCCAGCAAGACAGATTTACCCTGTAGGACAGCACTTTGAGTCTTCCAAAAGCCATAATGAAAATGTTTGTGTTTCAATCCAAGAATGGCATTGGCAGCAAATTGAAGGTAATTAAACACACTGCCCATTGGCCATACAAATTTCTTTTCTGTAACAATTTCAGAGAAACAAACCCCTTTCTATAACCCAGACACTGTGTTGTGCAACAGGAATTTTTTGGGCTAACTTCTGCTCTTGCTGTAAGTGCACTGCAATGGGAGTTACAGCCACTTTATGCCAAGACTGTGCTTTGTTCAGTATCTCTCAGATGTTCTGTAGTTCAATTTCATTACCTAGTAAGTTCTAAGAATTGTCCTGTTTACTGGGAAAAGACCAGTGAACTGGACTGCACACTCAGTAGTTTCTCCATGTGCAAACAACAGAGAAACCACCTATTTATTATCACTATCCACCCCTTGATTTATTTCTTATCTTTATATAACTAACATGGCCAAGTTCACACTGTTTATTTTAACTCACTTCCTGAAGAGGATGACTCCATCTGAATTTTTAACCAGATATTCACTCGCTGGCTCCAATCTCCTGGTGCTTCCACCTCCCACAGTCGCTTCTGCTCCTCAGGATAAGTCTGCAAGAATTTCTGGCAAACTGAACAGGAGAAAGCAAGGGGTAAAAGCATGAATGAGTGAAAAGTACAGTGGAGAAAGGAGCGTGTTCTACCCCAGAAACCTCTCAGACCTACTTTCATTAGTTCCTTTGGAAATCTTTTCTTCTTCTGTTCTCATCTTCCTTTCTTTTCTTTTAGCTGGGGCTTTTAGGCAGAGTCTGTGTGGAATCACCTAAACAGGCACAAGTGAATCCTGTCCATCTGCTTCTGTCTAGATTACCTCCTTGTGAGCACAGAAATACAGGACTTGAAATGACTTACTGATCCACCTTCTTCTGGCACTGCATCACAGAACTATCTCCAGACACTTGGCAGGTTTGAGACTAACAGCAGTGTGGGTTTTTCACCCTCACTACTCTTGAAATGAAAGGTGTTTCAGTATCTTCCAGTTCTAACCATTAAGAATGCTACTCTAATTTCTATTTATAAACACAACTTTGTAGCAGTTTGTTCTTGGGCCAATACTACCCTCCATTTTCCTACTGCTACCCTACACTCTGCTGCTGGGGTTCATTTACTTCTTTGGGTGTGGAAAACAGGAAATTAGAAGAACTAACAGAAGACTAATGGTGATACCTGTGTCAAATGCACAATTGCCCTTAGAAACCATATTCCCACACATCCCCATCACTGACAGTATGCTCTAAACATCAGTGTAATTTGTATAAACAATTCAATTTTGGTTTGCTTATGTTATCCAACTGAAATCTGTCTTATTTAGAGGTTTCCTTAGGATGCCTGCAGAGCCAAGAGGAAGCATATGTCATAGGACACACAGTTCAAAGAATTTAAAGGGTATTTTTTAACTTTCTTTAACCACCATTCTATGAGTTCCATCAACTGCACTAAGACAGCAATCTGTAAACAACTAAAGTATTTTCATGCTGTCCTCTGTCCATTGTAGTTCATCATCCTACAGATTCGTAATTCATCTTCAACATTCACTTGAGTTTAACAATGGGATGTCAAAACAAAAAGGCTATTTCTGGTATGCAAACATTTGCCTTACAGTAATGAGCAGATCTCTGGCATTAACTGTATCCCAGGATATCCAAATTAAATTAATCATTTCAGTAAAAGCTACTGAAAGTAACATATATGCCAAAATAGAGATAATCTGCTAAGTGGCTTTTTACTTCCTTTTAGGCCTCTATAGCACATTAAATAACATACTTGTGAAAACAGTGCACATTTTGTACAGAGATTTAGAGTAAAACATTGCATTCTTTTGTCAAAGTATGAGATTGTGGCTCCAATGAGATTAAAAACAGGCAGTGGCTTCAACAGACTCAAAATTTAACTTACAGTATTAGTATTTTTATAAAACTAGGACCCAGAAAACCTAATTAGAACATGATGCAAGTCAAATTTATTCACTGTTAGCTCTAAACTTGGGATGAAAGCATAGTCTTGCAATATATATCGCTAGTGTTAACACATAAACAACACAGCTTTCATATCCATAGCGTCAACCACTGGTGCTTGACATAGGAAAATGGATATTGTTGGGAGAAGAGAAACCATGTCGTAAACACTGTTTCTCCCTGAATTTTATAGCAGTACCTTAAGAGCTCTTGGGGTACATCTGCATACATTGGGGTACATTTGCATACATTTAATGGCACATACTGACCAAGAACCAATACAGTCAAAATTGTGCTGACACTTCTTAGGAAATGGCCATAAATTGCTAAGTCAACAGAAATATCTCCCCCAAAATGATTGTAAAGACTGTATACCATACAAAGAACAACTTCCAGGAGAAATGCTTTCCTAAAGAAAACAGATTTATAAATAATGTGAGCACAGGTATTTTCTGTACATTTTACTAGCAAAACCAGAACTTCAACCTGACCACAGAGAATATATATAACTACTTAGTGATCTTATAGAAGTGCCAAACATTCAAAGACAGTCAGTAAGAAACAAGTACTGAAGCAACTGGATGAATGAGCAGAGCCTAGATATATGGTTTCTTAAATCTGATTTCTTACAAATGCAGTATTTACAAGAGCATTATGAGTGTAATGCAGACTTGGAAGCATCTTAGGATTTTTTTTCCCTCTGGTGTAAAATAAAATGGGTAAGTCACTGTTTAGGGCAATGACATCTTTCGCTTTCTAAGAGAGAGATAAGAATGCACAACATCAAAAAGGCAGAATGAGTTTTATGCTTCTTACTATCTTACATAAATTTTGGCCTACCTTTCTGCAGGAAATTCCAGATGCCTCAAGAAAAATGACCAGCTGCACGCTAACAACACTGCAGTTCAGACAAGTGCACTGAACTTTTACACAGTTCAGAACATCCTATGAAGACCATATTGAAATGTATACATTATACATGATCCTTACCTAACGCTTCCACATCAAATGATTTACCTTGATACATGGCAGCAGAAATAGGGCAGCTGATCCCCAAGGCATCCTCAGCCACGAAAGACTGACAGAAATCATGCAGCATTTTCATCCCTAGGCCACTTCTTCTGTACTTTCTCCGGACAAATATAGTATCCAAAACTGGCAGCAAGTAACACTGACTGGTTGCACCATCACACAGGCTCCCTGAAAGCCAACAGTAAAAAATACATTAATTTGAAAACAGAATTGTTATTTCTGCACTAACTGCTGTGTGATTCTATCCACAAATGCTGCCCTGATACCTTTTCACAGGCTGTGAGGGTGACCCCCAACTAAGGTGCATTTGCATAGACAGTAGAACACTTTCCAGGAGGAAGGTCTGTGCCATCAAGCTGCTTAACATGTGGTTGACAGGTCTTACCACAGTATTTTCCAGACTCCAATTCTTCATAATCAGGCCACCTAGGTACACAAGCAACATACATGGGAAAGTTCGCTGAAAAGAACTGGGCTATAGCCAGAGAGGCTTAAACATTCTGAATGTAATCTCAGTATCTTCCTCTAGCTTTTGGCTATTCCAGTAGATCACCCCACAAACTCTTTTATGAGATATACTGAACCACACAATGCAGTATGACCTAGATGCTCAGAAGGTCAATACTGACTGATGCAGCTGGGCAGTGGAACAGGCTTCCAGAGAAAACTCCCAATACTGTTTAAGTTACCAATTTCATAATGACTGCAGGGAGAGAAGCTCTCCTGGCCTCTGCATACACTGCTGTTGTGCTTTCCCAAATGGTATGGTAACACTCGTAAGTATGAAACTTAACTGGCCCCATCATGTACACCTCCTTTCTGACCTTTACTGGTCAGAAAATTATACAACCTCTTTACTGCATATTCAGTCTCTAATCTCCCAGTTCACTGAATCCTGTAGGCAACTGCACAAAAGAATATTTCTCTCTTTTAGTTATGGGTCAACATATACCTGGGAATCATCTTCAAACCTTTGTTGGTAAAAGAACCGCACAAAAAGTCTTGGGATTGCTCCACCTGAAACAGATCCCTAACTGCTCATGCTTTGTGACTCCAGGTCACAGAAAGGGAAGTCCATTGCTTGCCTCCTTCAGAAACCAGGCAGCCCCAACAACCCAGCATGTAACAGGGAGACAAATGACTTCTCAAAGAGGAAGAACCATGACTGAGAAAACAACAAGTAGAATTCAAGTGATGGCTGAACTCAGAGCAGCACCTCAGAATCCCAGTCTGGCTTGGGTTGGAAGGGACCTTAAGCTCCTCCAGTTCTAACCCCCTGCTACAGGCAGGGTCATCTTCCACTAGAGCAGGTAGCTCCAAGCCCCTGTGTCCAACCTGGCCTTGAACACTGCCAGGGATGAGGCAGCCACAGCTTCTCTGGGCACCCTGTGCCAGCGCCTCAGCACCCTCACAGGTTCAACCTTCCACTGCAGCACACAAAAGCCACACCTCTGTAGGTAGATGAGTAAGGACGTTAATTAAGGCATTTGGGTATAAAACCATAAACAACTGAGTGATGAATTTTTAGGAACTGCTGCAAGTGCTCTTTTGTAAATCACTCGATTTCTACTGAATGGTAATATATCACACACAGACGTGCTTCTAGTCCATCGCTTGAACTTCTGCTATCAGTGTTAAACCAGGGTTTTCACTCCAGGATGGTTCTTGCTAATAAACACATCAAGTTAGTCACTTGAAATCACAGGGACATGACATAATGCTCTACTTGTGGACAAAACACAGACTCAAGTATAAGCCTCCGAGCTATTAAAAACACCGTTCTCAGTGAAAACTGTCAAAAAAAAAGTAAAGAATGAGAACCAAGGGATTTATTTTGCAATCACTTATGGTAAACTCAAACTGGAGTCAAGAGAAAGTTGATTAAGAACAGACATTCAGAGTCCAAACTTTTAATGTTCACGCTGAACAACTTCGGGTCCTATTGCAGGAGGTACATTAGCAATCCACAGTGCAGAATACCATAAAAACACAAACTACTTGACAGCATAAGCATTCAACCTTGAAATCAATAACCAACACTAGTTCACCGACTATCTACACATAGGATAAGGTCACCATTGAAATGTCTCAGTGATTTCATTTTCAGAAAATATTTATAAAAACTTTATGCTGCTTGTATCTGGGTACATGGCTGTTGAAATAGAAATGGATATCCCTGCCTTTGTAACAGAAAAAGATTACATTTTCTTACTTTGTTGCTTAAATCTCATCAAGACTTTCTCGGTTTTCTTTCTTACCACCTACTAGCACACTACCCAGTCTAGTTTTCAGTCTCATGAGACACGAAACTTTCATCACTTCACTAAGACCTATTTCACAGTTTTACAGATACCCTACTGAATGGCTGTTGCTAAATCCCGATATAAGACTTTCAACAGATTCCTTTTTTCTTTATTGTATCACCTTAGCTATCTTAAACTCAGGTCCACTTCTGTTCCTTGAGTTGGTGTTTGGTAATTTTTGCTGACAGTCACCAGGCCTGACTTTGATTTACTCTCTTTTCTAGGATGCTAATTCAGCAAAGCAATACATGACTATATTTAACTCTAGACACTGATTTCTCAAGGCTGTGAAGAATCCACACCACACATACTTAACCACACAACAAGACCATCTCGCTCTATAACCAATCCATTCACATCCAGGCTTGGTCCACCCCTGCTTAATTAAAGTGCGTGCTTAACTTCAAACACATGTTCAAACACATTGTTGGAAAAGGATGGTTTTTATGGTGGTGGTGTTTATAACTTTTCAATATTTATAACACATGATGGGTAGTTATCCTCTTTTCATCAGCCAAAAAACTGAGTATATCCCCAGTCCCATTGTTAGCTGCCAGCCCAACAGAGATGCTGGATTCCAGCAGTGTTGCACCATACATTCTAAGAAAGGGACAAACTTTTCCTCATGAACTCAAGAGCTTTAAGAATTTCTGCATGCTGCCAAGTGTCCTTATAAGTTTATTATTACCTCATATAGTCTCTCTCCTATAAATCGTGGTGAGACCGCTGTGCACTAATCCCAGGAGCAAAGTGATTTATGTCCCCGCTCCTAAATCTGTGTTGAGAAGACAACAAAAACTTGTAATGTCTAAAGGCACTGTGAATAAAGAAACCATAAAGCCATTCTTCACCTTGTCCTTGGGAGGCACACTGGAAGAGTCATAGCCCACAGCCAGTTAAAATAAACAAACAAACCAACCTCTGCAACAGAGGCCACTTTGTCTCTAGTTCCTGTCCAATTACACAGGGGCTACCGTAAGCTAATGGTGGCCCAGAGGTGACCACCAGGATCTCACCCATTTGCTTCAGATGTTTGTTTCACTGTTGAAACACACCAACAGACTAAGTTTTGAGGTAAGGGAGGAGACAGGGAAAATAAGGGCATTGGGATAGAGATGGAAGCATTCATAGAGTCTGCCCTTTGAAAGCCTTTGATCTGTTTGGTTAGGTCACGAGTGCCAAATGACCAACTTATGAGCCAGCAAAATGGTAAACAGATATTGCAAGGGCAGGAAAGCAGACAGCCATTAGCATTCCCAAAGAGCCACAAACCAGAAAAAAAAACAACAACAATCCAGTCCCCACATCCAACAGAAACCAAACAAAACAAGGTTGTGCATACTGACTATTTCCCCGCTGAACAAGCTGGCTTGGCATACACATGTTTGGACAGGCCTAAAGCAGGCTTAATGCTTGTGTAAAGGGTGGGGAATATTTCTGCTGAATAGAACCCAAGGTCAACCCATTGTGTGAGTTTGTATGTGAGAAGGGGAACAAAGGTTCTGGCTTCAATAAAATCAAATTAATTCATGTCTTGACTGGTATGTAGTCATTTAATTTTTATTACAGCCAGAACCTTCAGTCTGCTTCAGAAATGCACATTAAAAATATTATTGCTAGAAAACAGAGGGAGACAAAAGCAATTATGCAACAAGATTTCAGCTAATTGTCTGTCAGGTTAACTTCAATTCTGAGTTAATTTTTCATTCTAAAAGAAACATGTAATCAGTAAAAAATAAAATCCCATTATCTTTTGGGGCTCTATTTCTAGAGAATACAACCTGGGCCACCAAAGTATTAAATTTGTGAAGGCTTGCATGAAGAAACGTGTGAAATGGATTTTAGCTTGGGTATCCACTTCCAAAGACCATCTCTAAGGCTCTGGGATAGGTAAAAAAGGGCTTGGGCCAGGGCTGCTTTAATGCTTACTTGGTATCAGCTTAGAGTTTTGCAGTCAAGTGTTCCCAAACTGTGATTTGTGAAGCATCCCTAAAGAATAAAGGAGAAGCCAACAGCACATTTAGTCCAGATTCAAGTGCATGTTTTACAGCCTTCTCAGCGGACCCAGTTTTGTTAAAGCTGGTTTAACTCACATAACAGAGAACACCATCTTTCTCAACACTTTTACTACTAAGGTTTCACAAAAGAGACACAGTGAGACTGGGAATGGACAAGCTTTGACAGTCTGACTCCTCTTTGTTCCACTGACAGCTTGGTCTGCAACTGGGCAGCTCCTAAGTGTTACAGAAACAGTAACAGGTAACAGTAGGGAAAAAAAGCTGCATATAAAAAAGGGGGAAAGGGGGGGGAGGGGGAGTTCTGGTTTATTCTTAACAGGACTAAGCCACTCCGGGCTCACAGCATCCTCTAACTTCCTTAGTGATTTATCTGGATATGAATCTTACACATTCTCCTGACATTTATCTGAAGGTGGCAAAAGTCCATTTCCAGTAATTACGAGTCCTCAGTAAATAAAAAAGAAAAACTTTCAGGGAAATACATTGTCTCATTGCACAAAAAATAGTGTCAGTAACCATGGTCATTAACCCTACATCACCACACAAAACACATTCTCTTTGAGGTTCTCACACAGATTTAGAGCATATCAAGAAAAGAATCTGAAAGAAATACTTAAAAGAATATAAACCAGATCTCAAGCCCAAAGTGTCTATATGAAGGCTGTCTGCAAAAATATTTCATTTTCAGGTTGCACTCTGCAAAGAAAGGAACAGGGAACTGTCATTTCCTGTTGTACCTTTAGCTGCATTCAGTGAGGTCTCACTCCTCAGCTGTCTAATGTGGAAGCCGCTGACATAGATAAAATTGGAGACATTTATCTTGGCACGTGACGAAGTGTCTTATCAGCCTCATTAGTGGCTTAGTACGTCTCATCAATCTTTAGTATACCCAGTGGTAAATGCTGCATGCCTGACATTGGAGAGGAATAGGCACATACCAGAGAGGCCAGGTTGATGATCTGTGCAGTCATGAATAAATTTTGTTTTAATAAAGGTGTCTAATGCTCACAGCAAGTGATAGCCTTGAAGAATGAGACTTCTGTTTATCTACCCAACAGGTGCAGGATGGCCAGTGTCAGTAGGTGCCAAATTGTCTCAAAACCTTGACTTGCAGTTACTCCGACTTGAAGCAAGGATTGTGCTTGAGACCATCTGTCCCTCTTTAGCCAGACTATCAAAAGAGACCCAGTGAAGGATCTTCATAAGAAGGATGGATGTGTGAAACTCATAGAATCACTTACATTGGAAAAGACCTTTAAGATCATCAAGTCCAATCATTAACCCAGCACTGCCAAGTCCACTGCTAAACCATGGCCCTGAGCACCACATCTACCTGTCTTTAAATCCCTGGATGGTGACTCCACCACTTCCCTGGGCACCCTGGCCCAATGCTTGACAACTCTTGTCAGTGAAGAAATTTGTCCTCATATCCAACTGGACCAAAATTATCAAGTACAGGCCTCCTAGAAACCGGCAAATGGAAATGGCTTTACAATATTGCCTAGATAGTTAATTGGAATCACTGAAGACCATGGAAAATGTAGTTTGCATAACGGCACACTAAATCCATAGCAAAGATAGAACAGACTCTCTCCTCCTTGGTCACCATTTCCGTGATTCACCCAGATGACTGACGTTTGAAACAGCCATGCTCCACAGATCTGTTCTGGCTTATTTGGCTCCACTGAAGCATGGGTTTTGTCATACTGTACATAATGGAAAATTCACAGATGAGAAATACAGTTGAGTGCAGCATCAGCATGAGAGTCTAAATTACACAGTGAAGAAAATAAAACTATAAAGAATAGCCAGGTAATTGCAGAGCATGGGACTAAAGGGAATCAGAATCACATGGTGGGCACAAGGCAAAACGATTTCTTCCTAGGACCAGAAGCTGTAACAGAGGCAAAGGAACATATAAAGTCCTGTACTTAAAGCTGGCCCTACTAAACATTCTGACCAGGACAGCAAAAGGCAAAAGAACTTACATTATGATTAAGAAAAAAGAAAATTAAGAAAAAAACAATATCTGAAACAACCATGTGAAACACAGCTTCTAAAAGGAGATATTTATCACCTTAGCCTGTTGTGTTGTTTGGTTTTGTTTGTTTGTTTCTAATAAATCCATGGCGCTTCTAGAAAGTAGAGAGAATAGGATCAGTCAGAGCATGGCTGGTATGAAACTGAAATCACAGAACTTCAAAAAGAGGAATTATTTTCTAAATGCATACAGCAAATAGCAAAAAGGGGCAAAAACAATCAGTTTCAAGCTTCCCGAAAAGGCTTTGGCAAGAGGCTGCAGTAATTTGTGACACAGGCCAAAAACTAATAAATATATCTGCCCAGAAGAAAAAAAATACTGGCAACAAAAGACAGATGCTGACAAAGCTGGACCTGAAGAATATGTATTTTATGTGGACCTGGTTTAAAACCAAACTGTGACTCTCAACTTACTCAGAAAGAGTTTCAACTTGGCTAATACTCCACCCATAACAGACTACTGTGCAAATTTATTTTACTAAAGCATGAATCATTAGAGCCCATACAAGTGCTTCTTTCCAAAAGCTTTCCTCAGAAATATTTATGGGCTTAAAAGAAAATACACTATGGCGATTGAAGTGTTTGCCAATTACAAACCAGTTCATCAGCACATTCACACACATAAAGATTATTATAGGCTGAGACTTGATGTGTCATTGATAGCAGAGTAGCACTGCACGAGCACAGGAGTGTACAAACTACACCTCAGTGTGAGTAAGGATTTTGCATATCCCAAGGCAGCAGAAAAGCAGAACATCTCTTACTGTTGCTGGCCTTTTAGACTCTCAGAGAAGGCACCTTCACCCTATCCTGCGGAATCCAAAGCAATCCATACCTGCTCAGCTCTCAAGGTATTTCTTATTCTCCCTTTTTGGATAGGTGGCTACCGATGCTGACCTGAACAATACATTTACCTCCAAAGATAGAAACCTCTCTGCATTTAAGCTGCTGGTATGAAGATAACATCCATGCATCTTAAACACAAAATGGTAACCAGCTCCTACACAGGGGTACGTACTCAACTGCATACCATAATTAGAATTATTCTAATGAAGCCTCTACCACTCTAGACATTGATACAAACTCTCTATTTAATAAAAGACCTCACTAAAGCTTATACTGGTGCAAGTATCCCTAAAGAATGGAATACATTTTGTTTCTTTTCTATGCCAGTTAATCAATTAATGATTAAATCAATTTCTCATCATCCTTAAACTGGGAGTTTAAAGGTTATGGGAGTACCACAGGTGGACAAAGCATTGTAGGAATGATGTAGTGCATACACCTTCCTCTATACAACCCAAACACTGTTCCTTATGCACCCAAGGATACTGCCACTCCCCACCACCAGCCACTGCTGATACACTGGTTTTCCACTGTGAGCTGTACTTCTTTTTTCAGATATCATTCTTTCCAGGACGCAGTCCCCCACTCTGTGGGTAGGTCCTGCATTCTTTGTTCCTAGATGTATGACCTTCTACTTGGCTGCATTAAAGTGTATTTTATTGGAATAAGCCAGTACCTCAGATCACTCAGTGTAACTGAGAATATAGTTTGGAACCATCATGTTTAAATGAAAGTAGTATGGATGACTTCCAAATTCTGGCAAGGTTTGCTCCCCAGATTCATTCTGAGAGAGATTTGATATAAAAATATGTAGGAGAGGTGGGATTACTTATACTGAAAGATAAACAAAAGGATGACATTTCTATCTTTTAGGAACCAATGGAAATGTGTCTCTAAAATGACCTTACCTTTCATCTTGACCGAGTAGAAGGCAACAGCCTCGCCATTTCTCCAGAGTATCTTGGCACACTCGGTGGCAGAGTGAGGTAGAAAGAATGCATCATTAGCTGAACTCCCTTCCAGCATTCCAAAGATAATGTAGTTCAGAACAAAGAGGACAATCCTTTCTCCAAATGTCTGGACCTTTGAGAACAAACAAAAGCAGACCAAAGGAAAATGAAGCAGAGCACAGTATTCTGTGTTTCAGAAAAGGCTTCAAAATTGAAAGGGACTGGGAAAAAGGAGGTCAGGAAACATGAACACTTAATTTGGGGAAAATACCTCATGAATTGCTTCAAACAGAATGATAAAAAAGGTTTTCCCCAGTGTTCACCCTCTATGTAGAGGATGTAGAATAATCTAGTAATGATTTATAAAGCTTGGCGTATCTCCTGTTGTCACAGAGAGGAATTCTGAAGCAGCAAGATGTATCTTGATTATAGTCACAGCAAACCCATCACAGATTTGAAAGCAGGATCAAGGCAATCTAATCTACCCAAGAGACACATAAAGACAAGAGTCACTGTGCTACCCTGGTTACCTTTCCCTATTAGCTATCCTGTCACAGTATCAAAGAACTTTAGTGGCCCAGGACCTTATAGAGATGGACACGATACAAAACAGAGAATACATACAATCTGTCCCAAACAGGTTATAATCCAGGTGTAACATGAACAATCAGTTTTCATGACATGCTTCTTACTAAACCACCAACGGGACAGGGAGGTGGAAGAATATAAAGGAATTCATCATGGTGAAGAGTGTTGCCAACAAGCTTATATGAATGCTGACAAAGAAAATGTGAATTTCCACAAGTATTGACAACTTACCCCTTGGCAATGACCTAGAAGGGGCAAGTTTTCTATTTTCAGATATTTTTGTATTCTCTGTTGATACAGCAGATGCTTGAAAGCCTGAAGGCCTGTCTTTCTGTTCCAAGTTCTATCTTGCAAGGATTGGTATCTCAAAATCCCTCCAGTTCAGTTACGGACAAAAAGCCTGCTTAATTCAGTGAATAATTCAACTCTATGCATGGCAGATATTACGGAATGATAAAGGAATAGAATCATTAAGGACCAAAGTTGGACACAGAGGGTTAGGTATGAAACAGAACTGACTTAATAGCCTCATGGCAACATATATCTCATATCTGATTCATTGAAAGCAGAGTACAGGCCACCCAAGTCTCCCAAATTATGAAAAAGTAGTTGATCCTTACTAAGATAATTTATCTAGAAAAAGAATTACAGACATAGAAACTATTAAATAACAACCATTTCATTAAATGAACACAGTATAAGCATTATCCAAGGTAAAAAAGTTTGTAACTAGCTAAATAAGACATTGCTTCAAAAGGCAGTAACACCTTCCACCAGTTAGTCAAGCAACACCAATATGGATAGTTACTGCTAAGGCAGTAATTAGGTTTAGCTGATTATTCCTTTAGTAGGCAGTGAAACTAAACCCAAACCAACATAAATCCCACAGCTGAATCATAAACTGCATGCAGAAAATCGTTTACAGAGGGTTAACGTGCATGTTCCTGTGCAATGGGAGATACGTGAACTACCTGGAGAGCCAAACAGTCCAGACCCCACAGGTACAGAGCATGAGCACAGACCACAGACACATGTGATTGTTCTGATCACAGACACACAGACACAACTGTTCTAGCTGGGAAGTGTCAGGGTAAAGGCAAGTGTTTAAAATAGCATCCTTACCGAAATGAGCCCATCTCTAGAAGGATCAGCTGTCTTTACGACATCTTCAACAGGCCACCAACACTGGTTCAAATAAACTGCCAAAACTGCAAAAAAGAAAGAGACCAGGGAACACATTAGCTGCAAATAAACACAAAGTTGGTTCTGAACCTCTCCACAAGCAGCCTCTGATCTACTTCTCCCTCCAGCTAGCTCCAGTTTGATCTGCTGTGAGACAGCAGAACAACAGTTGTATTTCAATTTCACTTCCGTGTCCCCTGACATCCAATTTTCAGTACTGCACGAGGCATCAGGTGAATGGAATTTTTCTCACGAATTGATGTGACTTTGGTTTGACAACCTGTGTGCCATGTGAATAAAGCACATCCTGCATAATATCTGTTCAGCAGCACAGTAAGTTTCAGTGGCATTTGGAACAGAGACAGCTACCTAGCTAAAGGTTACATTTGTGAAGTTTCTTTCAGGCTTTCCCCTGTCCACATGCACAGATGCCCCTATTTGCACCTACAAATTGTCAAACACAAGTTTTCACATCCACTTCATCAAATACCTTTTCAACTGCCTTTGTGATTGAATTTGTATATATCTGAACTTTTAGAGGACAGACTCCTAAATCTCTGCATGGACAGATATTCATACAAGTTCAAATGCATATGGAGAAGTTTCTATCAACAAAGGACAGACGCATGGACATACAAGATACACAGCCCTGAAGCAGAAACGCATTACCAGCCTACACATAAGTCAAGTCCTTACGTAGGTGCTGTGCAAAACTTGCACTCCACTTCTCATCCTTCCTCAAATTTTCACATATGCAGAAACATGTATTTAAACCCTACTCCTACATGTTCATCTACAGAATTCACTGTCTGCCATTAAGTGTGTAAGAGAAAGACTGAACCTGCAACAGTGTCACAGAAATTGATCCCAAGCTCTGTTCTGTAAGAAAAGTTTTAAGCCAGGGTCATTTCAAAAGATACAGAATAGACTTTAAAGACTTCGATTAAGGTTTAGACTAAAACCAGAAATTTGATCATTTATGACACATCAAGAAGCAAGTATTCCCAGCAAAAAGAACTTTTATTATGGTGATGTCCACCTAAAGAAAGCACACGGCCACAATTCCAAGATTGCTCAAGAACACCAACATCTTTGCTATCTTCTAAAAGGGCAGCTATTATCTCCATTTTTAGACAAAAAGATAAAATGTAATACAGGAAGTATGTTGTTTGAATTGCATACAAAGAACAGCACAGAATTCACACCTCTTGAGTCCTAAACCAGTGCACTGTCTATGGCTTTCTAAGCTACCCAACTACGGACAAACCTAAGAAAATTAAAAACCATCTATGAGTTAGAGACAACTGCATCCACAAAGGAGTGAAATGGCTTTAACAGGATTCATCATTTACCTGGTTTAGCCTCAGGTTATACAAATGTCACTGATGAACACAGGTTAGTTTCCTTTTTTGCTTCAGCCTCGACCAACTCCCACTGGTTTTAAGGCTGGAGCTTCTTCTTAACTAACTTATAGCTCAGATAAATTATTAAAGCATGTGCCAAAAAGTGTTACACTTTGTGTACTGGCTTAACAATGAAGAAAGTATTGCACGCAAGGGCAGACGCCTGTTTACAGAACCAGATTCAATTCATTAAATATTATGCACTTACTTGCATGGGAGTTTCATACTTTTTCTGTGATGGATTCAATCTGTTCCCTCGATCCCTTTACTCTGCTTTCAAATGCAAGCAGCCACTGCTCCGTTACACATCCATGAAACATGCAGCTACAATGGGCGCTGAGTCAAAGGGGACATAATGGGCTAAATATGGACTTTAATGGTAGCTGCATGGAGGGCTGGCACATAGATCAGACATATAAGACACAGAGCAATGGTCAGGAAGGTCTGAAAAAAAGCTCTGAGGAAAATAGGCAGATGCATAACCATGTTGTAAGGAGCTACTTTTATAGAACATTTACTGTGCTATTCAATAATTTAAATGTGTGGAAGGGAACACTAGTTGACATAGCAACTGTCACATCACATTACTTGAGCAACCTGATCTATATGGATGCCTTCCCTGAAGGAAAAACATTTCTCCAGATTTCACACAAACATATGTACTTTGCTTTTTGTTATCATTTTTCAAGTCAACATCTGGTCCGCAGTTAAATCCATCCATACATCCCCATATTCTCATTTTCATTTTAGAATCAACTTTCAGGAACACTATTTCAAATGCAAACACGTCTTGGGAGACCACATGTTCCTTCACTCTCCCAGTCTTGTTCTAAGAGATTTGGTTACGTTCACCTGATCATAAGAGATCAAGTTAGTGCTGACAGTAGGTTACATACATCACCCAAACCCTGTGTATGTAATTACAATGACATTGCAATTGCGAGACTTGATAAGCTTGATCTTGCAATTGCAAGACTAGATGAAATGGATTAAGTCCACTACATTTCAGTTCACAACTAATGGGAGTATATACATGCTGAGTTGGGCAGCCTGCTCTGTAAACACCAGCTTGCTAAACCTCAGTACTTTGATCCCTTGCAGTCAGACAAACATACTCAGTGTTGCAAAAAGCTGTGAGCCTGTGAAGCACACGATTCCATACGAGTATTTGGAATACAGTACTGAACAACACGGACTCAAATTAGGCACCAAGCATAACACAATTGTGATTATGAAATGCCTCTTCTTGCTAGGCAAACATGGATGTCTTCCCAACCCAGGCCTGGATTATATTTTCACTTTCTAGGCTGTGCTGGCCAAACGTTCTCTCTCTGGTGTGCAACTATTTGAATGAAATGTGCACATCAAGACTCTACACAGTGTAAAGCATTAAAATCAAAGCAACATCCAGCCTGGTACTTCTTTTTCTCCAGCCTTCATCTGAATTGCTGATATGCATCCCTCAGTCACAAACCAAATTAAAGGCAATGCTATATATGAAAGATGTACTTGGAGTTTAATAAATACAGAATGCAACAGGTCTTCACTTTAGATAAAGTCATCTTTACCCTAATTTTGGCAGTATTTCAGATTGATGACACACTTACAGAGGCTGTTTTTGCCAGATTTCCACCTTGGAAGCAGCATGGTAAATTACCCCAGATAGTTCCATGCAACTGAGCCTAAGCCAACACCAGAGGAAGCTCAGAGAATATACACGCAGCTGCATTCTGCAGCACCAACATACTCTGAATAGCTATACCCCCAGTTCCCTGCCTTTAAACTGGAATAAGAGCATATCTTTCTCATTCCTGAGAGTTTTATTGAAATAAATACATTATAGCTTGGGAGGCATGCAGATGCTGCAGCAATGGCAGCCATTCAAGTATCTAAGATAGATCTCTTTCCTGCAACCAATTACATTTTCTTCTACAATTCCAGTTTTACTCAGTGATTTGTTGCAAATGTCTTGTGATAAATGTTCCATGGCATCTAACAGTTATTGTAAATTATTACATACAGCAGACAGAAAATGCCACAATAGGGTATGTTTATTTAGTGTTATCAAGATGTTAATCGCCCATGCTACGCTCTGGAAGTCCTTACAACACAATTTACATTCCCATAAAAATATCTGCACAGATATACTAACAGAACAGAACAGTCAGCCCATCAAAAGTAAATTACAAATGCTCCCAACCAAGACCAAGTCCTCTGCAAAAGCTGCCATACTCATTTTCTCTTTGAAATACGCAGGTCATTTCAGATCACAAGCTACACATTGCTTCTGGACAACCCATTCGATCAAGGTGATCAGATATAAATCTTAGTGTTGGAATCAAGGACTACATTTGCATTAGCAAGACTAATGCTATCAAAACTGAATTCACAGAGCAAAACAGTTGATGCAGAGAACCTGATGTTCACAAATTCAAGCCTGGTCCTGAAAACTTAAAGCCCATTAGCGGTTAGGGTACCTCAGTGTGCTTCTGGAGTACATCTTCTTATTTCATTTCAGCCAAAAGCAATCCAGTTCACACACTTTGAGAGTGCTCCTTGATGTGAACTGAAGCACAGTATGTGGGGGCAACCAGGAAATTTGCTTCTAAGAACACTCCTGGTGTGAAGTAAAATTAAAATGCAGATCCACCAGACAGCACATGAGAAAGTGAAGAGCTCAACCCCAACAAGACTGTTTGCCTCTCCCATCTGGATGGGACTTGAGTTCACAAGGAAAGTGTAAAGCTCAAGGGAGGAAGAAACTCACACAACTTATTTAGTGTTTTAACTTTCTGCCCACATCCTTAAGGAACAATGACCGAGTCAGTAAGTACTGCTTTTCTCTGAAGGAACTGGCTTTGAAACAATTGGATCTGTTCAGTGGTCAGAACAAAAGGTCACATAGGTAAGCAAATCCAGATGGACTTGCCACATTAATATAGTCTGCTGCCATAGGAGTCGATTCCAAAACCGTTGAACTGCGAGAAAAATCCTTGGACAAAATAGTTCAAATGGATATACTCATATGTATTAGGTATGTACACACATATACGCACACCTCAGCAGGCTTTAGAGAACTAATGAAAATTGATTAAAATTCATCTAAAGGAAAAAAAAAAGTCTCACATCAGTCATATCTAATGCGTGCCAAAAGAATGGTCACATGTTTATAGCATATAAAATCCAGAAACAAAGAACTTGCAGTAAAATCCTTTAAATCATACTTTGAAAAGGCAATATTAAAAGCCAGATGATGGAGGCATTACTTAAATAACCAGACTTAGTGATATCTGTGAGTACAGGCTGGTGACTCAAGCTAAACTTT
>JAVHNF010087673.1:0-12422 GCA_034783455.1 Micropsitta finschii
TTCCCTTGTTATTTCTCTTATCATTATTATTATTGGTGGTAGCAGCAGTGATTTGTGTTATACCTTAGTTACTGGACATTTCTTATCTCAACCCATGGGAGTTACATTCTTTTGATTCTACTCCCCATTCCTCTGGGAGCTGGGGGGGAGGGAAGGGGGGTGGGGGGTGAGCTGTGTGGTTCTGAGTTACCGTCTGGGCTTAAACCACAACACCCTTACAAGTGTATCTTTATTTACAACAGTATGCACCAGAGCCCATGTCATTTGTTACCAGACCTGAACATACAGCAATGTGACTAGATGACACATCTAGTGTCATCTAGTGTCAACCCTTTTACTAGATGACATCTAGTGTCATCTTGTTAGTGTTATTTGAATCTCATCTCTCTATATATTTCAATGCCCTCCACTTGCTGGTATCAAAAAAAACCTCCTACTTCTTCCAATTTTACCTCTTTCTAACCTTCTTCCTCTTGGTCTACCAGATTTCAATTTGAAAGCCTAAACAAAAATCCTTATAATTTAGACAAAAACTGTCTTCACCTTTATAGCAAAGAGGTTGACCTTGCAGAATTCATTTAAAAGGCCACTCAGCATAGGAGGGCTGTGCTTGCTTTACATCGTTTAATTCTCAGTAGTTTATTCAGCTGAAGGTCTGTTTGATTTGAGTTGCTGCTAGGATGTTTGGAAAATATGAAAGAAATATATTTGAAATTTTTCACTAAAATTAATCTCCATATTCTTGAAGACATCCAGACTTCCTGACCAATAGAGAACCCATGAGATGCAGCATTTTCCATGGTGCTATATATGTATTTGTAACTTTGAAATAAAACAAGAAGGGAATATTTATACTGGCTGTAACTTAATTAAATGAATTAATTAAAATAAAAAAGCTCTCTCAAACTAGGAGGTCCTGAAGCAAAGAACAGAAGAGAATGAGCTTTATCTTTCTTTCTCAGTAAAACTTTATTATTGAAATGCTCAACTAAAAATCAGATTTTTTACTTATGGGAATACTCATTTTACTGACTCGAAGCTGCAAATCTTTCTTAGTTTCAGTTCTTGTACTGTGAAGGCAGCTTCTGTGCTAGGAATTTTAGGAGGACAGTCTTGAAATATTATTAATGAGAACTTACTGTATACTTCATATTTGATGTAGGTGCATTCTGCCTCCTAATGGAAGTCACATGTGTTTTTCCCCCAAGTATGCACTAGTAAGTAATGACCCATCATCAGGCAGTGACTGATGACAATTGATCATATGGCCATCTACAGCAGCAAGAAATTAGAGTAACCTCTCAAGAGAATAATCAGAGAACAATTTTCCAGGGTCACTACTAGCAAAGAAGCTTGCTGAAGAAGAAAACAGACTCAGTCTTCAATCTGGATTTTCTTTTCTCTCCTGGATTTCATTTCATACACAAGGTTTATATTTGTTTTTAGAAAATTTTATGAGGCAGACTGAAATGTTAAGGGGATTAAGGAATGGGAGACAGTCTTTCACCTCTAAGTCTTCAGTTCAAATCCGGCTTAGGTTAGTAATGAACAAGAAGTATTTACCATTGCTGTTCAGTGTCTATGCAAAACGGATTGGTGGTTCTGGCTCACTTCCTAGCAATAAATGTGCATGCCACAACTGGCAACTCCATTGCCATTCTCAGCAAGCAGGGCCAAGAATTAAATGAAGCATGGGAAGCAAAGTTACCTCTCCCCCACTAAAGGCCAGGGTGGAGGCACATTGGCAGGAGAAGCCTTCTCTGTTGCTGCCTGAGCAGGGCTGTGCCACAGTTGAGCATAAAGGCTTAAGTATTGTGGACTGTCAAACTAGCGCCTTTTTCAGGAACTGAATTGACTGATTTTCTTAAAAATAATAAAAATTATAAAATCAGATGCTGTCTCATGTAGGACAGATTGGTGAGACTGGACCGCAGTCTTCCTTATGCTAAAGTACAGATTAACCTGCCATTATAAAGAGATTGAAACTTGCTGTAAATGCAATGGATTCCCACTACATAAGGCTTCTTTGTCCTGCCAGGGACATGGCCCTAGGACAGGAAAATAAAAAGCCTCCTGGACTTTTTCTTCCCAGCAATCGCAATACAGATCATTTCTCAGTCTAGGAAGCTTTGACTCGTTGACACCAGAAACCACTAGACCAGGAAGTTAGTTTTTCCTTATACCATAAACTTAGAGTAATTCCACTGAAATAAATGGAGTCAACTGCCCACACAGAGCAGCATAAAATGGAGCAGAACACGTCCCATTCTTTATCTGGCCAATACTGGAAAGAAAAAGTGACTAACACAAGTCATAAAATACCATCACACCGCTGTTCTGAGGCCATCAGCACCACCAACAGGAAGGGCACCGAGAGTCCTTGCACCTGCTTACAGCAAGAAAAGAAGGCCTTTAGTCTTGGAGTGATTTTATCACTAAACAGTGCCAAATGAGCAATGCATGAAATTTATCCTAAAAATAGCAAGGTGGGTCAAGAGAATAATGATCTTGGTCTTCACAGCTAAGTGAATTTATGGTGATGCCATCTTTTATATTTCATAGGATATTCACAATGGACCCTAATGTTTCTATGGGTTCGAACACTTTATTTATCCATATTTTATTACCACTGTAAACATAATTATCACAGAATCTTCATGCTGGAAGTGATTGATAGATTTTGTTACTTGCTTGTCAAGACACTCATGTTCACTGTATTCAACCATCACACCAACTCAGAGACTGATGACTGTGCTAGCCTATTAATAAAAGTCTATTACAGTACATTGGTGCTACTTCTTCCAAATAATATTAGTGCAAGTCTTGCAGCAAGAGGCATGTTTTTAACTTGCAACAATACAATGAGGCCTATTTCATTACAATTATTAACCCTTTTACATTTTACTCAGATTGTCCATTCTTAGCCATGAAGAACAAACATTACGGCTTCTTCCAATGTTTTAAAAAGATGTTGCTCACTCAGCCCCAGATTTTGAAAGCAATTGATGATTTTCAGTACCTATACTTAAGGCCGATGAAATTGAGACAATATAAAGTGCAGATGATTTCATGAAATGCTGAGTAGCTACCTTTCAAAAATAAAAGAATTACAAATTGACAACTCAGAAGCTGGAGGACTCCAGCCCAGACATTGATTGTGAAGATCTCATCTGTTAGAGCTCAACTGGCAGCAGGCGATGGATGAAAGCTATTTCACCAAATAATATGAGATAGCAACACAAAATGAACCCTCCCTCCAAAAAAACCCAAAAACCAACCAACCAACCAAAACCCCCAATACCCCGCAAAAAAGGAAAACCCCAAAAACCCAAACCCCAACCAAAACCTTGAACATGCTCATAGTGCTAAATACAATATGTTGGCAAAAGTTTTTGGTTTGATTTGGTTTGGTTTCCTCCTGGTTACCAAACAGGACAGTGTATTTTTTCTGTAAATGCTCCTCTAGGATGAGTTTGTTGCCTCCCGTCACTGGAGTTCAGGTTTGATTCAAAGACATTCAAAATGAAACATGTTGATTCTGTTAGAGAAATGTAATTATTGACAGGTAAGATACTTTCAGTACTTTCAGATGGGGGGGTGGGGGCGAAGAGGAAGCCATCCTGTAAGTGAAGAAAACAACAAATGGACAAAACATACTAAACTTTTAATACTAATGAATTTTTTGAAGCTGAACTTAAATAAGCCTATAACACTATAGCTTCCATTATGACTTAATAGTATTTTCTGAAAACAAACCCAGAAAGCAACAAAACTTCTGAATCTGACCAACAAAGCATTTAACTTTAAGAGTGGGAGCAATACCTTTTAGTTTTCTTTGGTGAAGATACTTCTCTTGAAGAAGTTAAGTGTGTGCTTAATTGTTTCGTTGTGTGTCAATAACCTTGCAGGTTTTTATATGAAATAACATCAGTTCTTTTGTTTGCAAAATACATGAGATCTCCAGAAAATCTAGGTTCAGCAATCACAATCTGAATCACCATCCTTAGATCCTCAGTCTGCAGAAAGCACTGACGCTCCACTGACTTTAACTGAGCCTACCACCCATTGAAGACACAGTTCCAGGACCCCAAACAGTGTTGTTAGTCCTAACAGCTCTCAAAGGCTGAAGACTTGGAGCTCAGTCAGAGAGGCTGTGCTGGATTTAGTGGTAATGGCTTAAAAGGTTACCTCTCCCAGCTGTCTGCAGTGGTCCCCCACCAAAAGCTGAAACAAAGCCATCAGAAAGCAACATGGTCCAGCCCTCATCCATACAGCTCAGAGCCAGCACATTAATTTTAACTGCCAATGGTCTGCGAACTATGATAGTTGATAAACTGGCACTTGCTTACATCTGCTGCCTCCACCAGTAGGGTGGAAGACTGTAGCAAAGTGGCAGGGTAGACATTACGGGTGGTAAGCCCTTCCTCCACCCCAACAAAATTAATAGCACTTGTTTGCCAGAGCCGTAATCTGCTCAGAGTAGAACGATATGTTGAAAGAAGCAACTCCATTTAACTTTGTTTGGGGAGGAATGGAGGGAGAGGTTTTTCTACGTTTCGTGAGACAGTGGATGGGAAAGAAGCAGTGTATATGCAGTACCCCTTGCAATTTTAATTCAAGTTGCCCCCTCTCAGTGAATAAATCTTGTTAAACCTTATCCTCTCAGAGACCATCTGGACGAAAACTATTCAGGAAACGTCACCATTGCTACAAGAACTTAAGTCTCACCATAAATCTCAGCATGTCAAAGCCAAGCATGCATGCCTTAAAGAAACTCTGCAGCTGTGAGCTGCCCAGAGTTGCAGACATGTGTGTGCAAACGGTGCCTCCAAGAAACACACTGCTACATTTCAGTAACTCTTAAAAACAAATCAAAGCAAACGCAGGGATTTTCTCATTTTCAGATAGCTTTGACCCTTTTTTTTGTAGATAAGAAACAAAATACCTTAATAAAAGCTACATAAAATTGACTACCTTATTAGAACTGTACTAGCTCAAATGATCTTCAGTCTTGTCCTTGTCTTTCTCTGATTATTTCTATCTCTTTTCCAAGGTACATGTGCTAATGTGGCAAGCTATGCTCAAAATCGGAAATCGTGATTACCCTGAACTGTAATCTGATTGCCTGTATAGTTAGACACCTGCCTTCCTGGCAAATTTCTTTATGGTAACAGGGTATGAGCAGGTTGGCCTTTAAAATGCCAGATACAGTTAAAACAGCTTTGGTCAAAGCTCAGTGAGAGCACTATTCTTATCCAACAGCAGATTTTCTCCCCTCTCTTGACCCCAAAACTAGTATAATTGTTTTCACAGAAGAGAATTTCATATTTAATTCACTGCTTTTAAAATACAGCAAAACATAATGCAAAAGTGACAAGGCAATCCATCCAGTAAGTCAAAAAAATAGAAAAGTAGCAAAGAAAATTAACCTAGGCTCATCTCTTTGATCAAAACATTTTTGTAGATGAACGCAGGCATAGTGAAACAAATGTTCTGAAAGTTTGCTTTATTTTCACTCATTTCTATAAAGGAACAAAACTCAAAATACTTGAAAAGGACTGAGATTCTAATTCACACTTGGCAATTTAGAAAAAGTATTTGTAAAAAAAAAAATAAAATCAAAAGGAGCTTGTTTTGATACATTTTCCAAGTCAATGTAAAGAAAGAACCTGCTTAAACATAGGGAAATCCCAAGCAGAGCATTTTTCTTTTAAGCAAAGTATTTTACATCTGACTGAAACTGAAATTTTTTTCAGTTTTCTGAATTCAGAAGAATTTTCACCTTTGAACTGCTAGACAACAGCCTGCTACTTTGACACAATAAAAGTAAAATAGGAGCCTGGGAAAGGAATGATTAGATATGCTAGTTGGAAACAAGTTCATTTGGCCCAAGAAATGAGATATTTCTGATATATAGCAACATACCTTAATTGATGAGCAGAGCTTTCTCCAATAGATGTGAAGGCTTCCTGATGAGTCAGCTAAGATCACTGGACCTCACTCCTGAATTCCGTATAAGTGATCCTGGTTTATTTTTGCAAGAAACTCCAGTTCTGTGAAGCTGCATAACACCACTGCAAAGCATCTCAGGTACCATTACAACAGCAGATGTGCCACTGGTTTGCTAACGCAGTTTCTTGCTTGACTATGAACAAAAATAAACCATCAATTACCCTTAGGGATAATAAGTGCTATCCAGACAGGCAAAGACTGCCCTTGTAGCTCCCTAAAAACCAATCCATCCTTTCCTAATAACTGCAGAGATACTTTCCACTAACAATTATCAGCCTCCCACTGGAGAAGCAATGTTGTCTGGGCCTCAGTAAATGGACTTCAGCATATGGTTGTCTAAGAACCATAGAATGTACCAGTTATATGCCCCATAAAGGAAACATTTGCCAGCTCAGCATGAGAGATGATCAGCAATATTTTGTTGTCATGCAAGGTGTATTGTTTCTTCCTTTTAAAACTGTATGCCGTGCTGGGCTCTAATTCCTCCTACATAACTTTCTACACCAAACTGGGGAGCTAAATTAGGAAGGCTTACTGTTTTAGCCTGCCTGCATAGTCAATGGACAGAGACACTTGGGCTGACTTGCCCTCTGGACGTGCTTATCACCTTCCAGCATCAACGGGGCAACCTCTGGTGATTAGGTACTAGTTTAGGTGCCTGGGTTATGTGGTTGAAGTCAGGAGGCTCAAATCCAGGAGCAGCTGTGCTTCTGTCCTAAACTGGTGTATGCTGTTGCTACGTGTTGCGAAACAAATGGCAAATACTAATAGTTTCGGTAGAAGTGATAACAGTATGAAATTTAGCTCTTTGGATCTAAACCTAGGATACTATTATTCTAGTGGAAGGTGATCCAGATGATCTTTAAGGTCCCTTTCAGCCCAAACCATTCTGTGATTCTATGATTATTGCAGAAGTTCGAACTGGTTTCTACGTCCTTTGACTTCGCACCTTCAACTCTGCAGTGCTGCACAACTAGGCACATTGTGTCAGATAATTTTCACTTTTATGGTTCGCCCGGGGGTAACCACTACTGGAAGCAAGACAGCAAATTTGCCAGGCCAACTTGCTGCTCTGGCACGGTCCATCAGCTGTTCCTATGGCAAGTAGCACTCTTTTTTTTTCTTTTCAATGAAAAGTACTAGGAAAGGATGACTCAAGCTGAGTTTCACAGGTGAAGTTCAGATGAGTTCAGATCCATTCTCAGCGTTCCCATATGCTTGACTCGAGTCCAAACATTTAATTGTCAGCTCCAAACAAAAACTTCCAATGAAGCAGCAGAGGAGGGGATTATGAACTCTGCTTTCCAGCAAGCACTAAGGACTTGAGCACTTCTTTTTTTTTATATAATCTGTCATTTGTACTTTTTCATACTAAAGGTGACAGTCTAATTCACATATGACCAACACCCATAAATCATGCTGGGGGGAGGAAATATTCATAAATCCATATCAAACAGCACCCAAATTATGACAAATGACATGGCAGTCATAAAATTGCACAAGCACAACTCACCAAGTCATTAATTTCATGGCCGTGGAAAATAAACAGACACATTTTTTTCGCAGCCCTAATAAATTTTAAAAAACTCAAAGAATGGTCCATCTGCTTCGAATAATTTTTAATTTCCTATTCTGTCTCGTTCCCATTAGCTATTCCACTGAGATATTTGCTAAATTCTTTCATTTGCCTCCTCCCATCTGTATTCAATTACTCTATTCCCAAATAGAGTTAGTTTTTCTTTCTCCTAAGCGCAGTACAAAATATCCCCACCTGTACCTTAAAGCAAATGTTATGTGTGTTTTATTATCTGTTAGACTCTATGAGTCATTCTAACTCGATTGCCTGTGCTGAAAGACTTGGAGGGCAATCTGATTTTGATGTTTTCTGGCTTTGGTGAAAAACACCTGCCTGATTCTCATAGCTAATCTATTAACTTGGTAAATGCCTCAACAGATGTTCTAGAATCAGCTAGGGATCAGGGTCTGTCCTCATGACAGCGTCCGCTTGTAAGCTTGAAATATTTAAATGTTCAGAGATCAGAGGCCAATGATGTGTTTTGGGTACAAGCTTTCACTAAATCATATTTTTTCAGCCAGTCCCTGGAGTGCATTCTACATACAATAAGTGGCTGGAGCGCTCTGAGCGAGCAGGCCAAAAGTACAGGCCTCCTTGAACTTTGAAGCGACATGAATTTTAAGGCAGGATTGGCTTCTTTTATTGAAAAATGGAACAAATTTTAGACTCTGGTGAAGCTGTTCCCTTTTAAGCTACATGTCTTTTTCCAGTTCCTTTCTTCCTAATGAAGCCCATTAAGAAAGTATAAGCCTTGGCTTTGAGACCTGCCTTTGCAAGTATAACTTAATGTCTCTGAGGAACGTGTTCTAAGCCACCATCCTCTCTTTGGGTCAGCACTGCTATAAGTGATTCACTTACTGTGTGATCCTCCACTTTGTTACATTGGTTTAAGCCAGAGCTGCTCCACTTACTCTAAGCCATTCCACCCTATAATAGCCCCAAGGCTGGGATCACCTGAGCAGAGCAATCCCTTGAGAAGGCTTTACTCCTCCCATAGAAAGGGTGGGATAGATGCATGACATCAGTCTCAAGCCCACATGAATTCCCATTTTGCAGGCTAATGCAGTTTTCTATCCAGCTAGCACCACTAGAGCAACATAAACGAGAAAAAAAAAGGATCACGACACAGAAAATCCCATGGCTGCTGCTGCCTCCACTGTGCTTTCAGAAATGGCCCCTTGTCAATCAGAGCCAAACCTGATATGTTTGTTACTTTTGCAAGCCTTTATATCATCTTGATTCTTGTAACAATTGTTCAGACTTGCAATAAAATGACCCGAACAATTCAATTTGAAATGGCTGCAAGCTTCACTGAAAAATTTTTCTCGGTGAGATCACATGAAATCAGCACAACTGGAAATCAGTATATCTTTCTCTGACCTTTCCTTGCCTCTTTACTCTGGTCACTTCACTTTTTGTTTACCTCCACTTCTTTGTCTGCTAAATGGGTTTTATTAATGCAACCTGACTTCACTGTTTTGAAGCTTAATTAGTGTTAGTGCTGTTCTAATGGTTTATAAAGTGTTTTGAGATCAATACAGTATTATTAGTAATATACTCAAAATCTCATCTCTGCTGCTCTTTTCTCTTGGAGGCTTGACAAGGCGGCCTTCACTGTTCCACATCTTCAGCAACCCTTGGAAGCAGCTCTGCTGTTAGGGCTGTCATGAGTGATCAGCAGATGGAGTTGGAGGAGTGAGAAAGGAAATGACTGATTTGTACCGTTATGGCTGTTACACATAGTGCTTTCCAGAAGACAAAATAGAAAATACAAAGGGAGGGTTGATAAAAAATATTTAAGCATTTAAAGGAAGACACTGAAAGTACAGAGAATGGCTTTTATGCTATCTGAAATTGCTGCATTTTTCAAAAGCATCCTTCTTGCATAGCCAACTAATTAGTCTTCAAACCTGACAAGAGCTGGAGAAAGCTTCTAAATGTGAAATGAGTGAGAAGAAACAGAAGAAAGGGTCACTTGAAATGGTGTTCCCATCTGAGGATCTATGGCAAGAAGCTTCATTAAGGAAGATTTGCTGTCTGTAAACAAATGTGGAAAAATTGACCATAGCTTAACTAGTAAGAATAGTTTCTTCCTTCAGTTTTCAGGCTGTATCTTTGCTGAAATCAAATCTATTCCTTTCCTGTCACTGGGAGATTAAAAATGGAACTGGTTACTGGAAAGATACAAACTTTGATTTTTAAAGTGTAAACCCTGCAAAATTCTCTTTATAAATTAGGCAATTAAGTATACTCGCACTTCACTTCTTGTCTTTTTTGACACTTCCAAAGTGGTAGCTTTTTAAAAAATATAAGAAGAAATGATGGGCTACATCCTAGTCCAGTCCTGCTGGCACAAGTTATGCCTTGACCTGAAGAACTAGCTAGGGACTGTGCTGCAAATGACAATGTCATGTTAAGACAGAGTGAACAAAGCCAATTTTAACCCATGTGCTGAAGTAGAAAATCTGACACCAGAGGTAGAAGTGATATGATCACTGTGTGTTCCACAGGTATAAAACACGGCAAATATAAACTTTTTCTTATAGCCTATGCAGCCTGGAGATGATCTCCAGACTCAAGTGGACTGCATGACTACACCTTCTTCTGCAAACATAAAGTTTTTGGTTCAGGATCCTCTCTTTTTGTCTGTATTCTACACATAATTTCTTCAGTAAATGTTCTGAAAAAGATACCTTCCAGATTAACACAAGAAAGACAATATATTTTTCATACCAGATACATGCAGTTCCATTAACATAAGTGGTGTTCCATTTGTAGATCCTTTGGTACAAAAAGAGATATTTAAGTTTTAAACCACAAATAATTAATTACTATGTTATTACAGCTGTCCACAGCAGAGGGTGCTAAGATTAAAGAGAACTGACCATCGAGCTAACATCTGGGGCAAGGGGAGCAGATTTATGCAACCAGGAGACAGATTTTTGCTGATTAGTAGAGTAATAAAGACATGGGTTGACTCTTCATGAATGTTACCTCTGTTGTTCTTTTATGAAATTCACGCTTTTCATAAGGAGGTACAACATCCAGAGCAGAAAAATGATGAGTGGTTTCTTGCATCAGTAATTTTTCTCAGAAACTGAATTTAACACACATACTAATTAAAACAAATCAGATCAAACAAGCAGACAGTGGATGTTCTCCCATACTGTCTTTTTCCCTCCAGAAGTCTTTTAATCAGTCTCAAGAACATACATTTATCTCATGCCAAAAGCAACCTTAAGTAAGTAAGAGTGGAAAATTCAGAAGTACTTCTGCCAGTGAAACTGGCTGTAACTTCAATGAAAATGAGGTATCTGACTGATAGCTTAGCTTCTATTGTGTTTCAGTGAAAACACATCCTTGGATTTAGAGCTGTGTAATGACATTATTACATTAAACTTGTTATTTGAAAACAGTCAATCTGCCTCAGAATTATTCTACCAGACACGTCTGGCTTCATCTCTTCAAAAACCACTGCATATGTCATTAAGTCCCCCTCCCTATACCTGCCTACCCCCTGCTTTTCACAGACTGTTAAGTTTGCTTATGGGGCAGGGTGAAGCAAAAAGAAGGGAAAAGGCAACAACTCTCAAGAATGTGCCCGAGGGCTTGGAAAGCTGCAAGTTTGAAAAAGGATTACTAAGTCTTTGACTGGTGACTCAAGCTGAACTCAGAGGAGGAGCAAGCAAAAAGTTTTACCCTTTGATGAAATGCAGTGTCCTCTCTCAGTAGTTTTCAATCTCCTCCACACAAAGCAAGCCCTCCTCCATTCTCTGCTCACACTTCTGCAGAAGGCTTCTCTCTTGTTGAGCCCAGGAGCAGCAATTAGACTTCTGTCTTAGAAACACCTTGGAAACTGTCATCCTCAGCACCAGCTCTCTGACCTACAAACCTGGACAGAAATAGGGCAAGTGTCAGAGGAGGGAGCAACCTAGCAACTGGAGCCACAGTGATGATTTTGACTAATTTTAAAATGGAGCTGGAGAAGTTCACCTGTAACAGCAGACACGATGTTCATTCCAGATCCACATTCCTGTGTAAAATGACTAGATAGCTTGCTAACCTAGAACAATGAAAGACTAAGAGCTAGGAGGGCAAAATACCTTCTCCCCATTTGCTATGAATGTGTGTCTCCAGGTCAGGACCCCACAATGCAAGCCCAGCACTGCAAGTAAAACTTTTATAGCTGCCATCCATGCAGTGCCCATCCTGGGACTTTTCGCCAACAGTACGTTTAATGGAAATATCAAACAAAGACCTGATAACAGTAATTTATTAAATAAAATCAAATACCACCCCCTCAAACTTTAGAGGACTGAGAAATTCAGAGCCTTTTTTTGCTTGCTAGCCCTGACATCAGAGGAACTCCCAATTTGCACCAGAGTGAGAAGAAATTAGACTCAGGGAGAGAGCAGATGGTTCAACAGTTCTGCTTAAAAGCACAGGATTCTTGCACTAGGGAAAGGAGAAGAGAGAGGGGAAGGCTGAAAGGCAGCCTTGCAGAAGAAAGCACACATACACTGTGGCTGGCAGCTTGTTGGGAATCCAGGCTTCAACCATAGAAGCAACTGACAGGATCCGCACAGATATTTACTTCTTTCAATTGAACTTAGGAGGATAAACAGGCATTGGGTAAGTCAGCACTTTAGATGATCTGGACTTTATCACTTTGGTATAACCTAACACCTTTGTGCCTGAAGTCCCAGTTTCAAATCTTATGGCAAGAGGCTACTGATGATTGCCAAAAAAAAAGGCACAGTAATACTCACTTGGAGCATATACATGAGTCCTCAAGGCAGAATTGCTGTTACAACTGCTATCATGACTGTAATTC
>JAVHNF010087673.1:12446-34452 GCA_034783455.1 Micropsitta finschii
TTTGTCCTTTTTTCTTGTTTTCCCCTCCAAGTTACCACTCTCACTAGGCATGAGAACTCATTGAAGATTGAAGACAAGTAGTAAGTAAAATGCAATGAAAGTTGTTTTCCATTTCTTTTCCATTCTCCCTACGCAGCTCCCTCAACCTTTAAATTTTGGGAAGTAAAGACTAGGTTTTCTACACTGACAGTGAAAAGTATAGCTTTGAATGTCAATTCTATAGGATAGAAGAGACTGAAAGAAAGAAACCATAAAAGGAAATGCACCACATTCTTCCACCTTCTACCCCAACAAATCCAATTAAACTTGCCAAGACACACACACATGCCGTCAATCATTCCAGATTCTATCCACCTTATCAATATTTCAGCAGCATTTCACTCTCTTACTTTCTGGGACTATGCACACTCCACACAGCATGCACTCATTGTTCCCCATGCTCCTTCGTTGCCCCTTTTAATCAGTCACAACGAGACACATTCATTACGTTCCTGCACCTTATGCTACACCAAGCTAGCAGGTTAACTGGCACAGCAGAACTTCTTTGTGCTCCACTGATAGCTTGTAGCTTCATTTTCTTTCTTTTTTTTTTTTTTTTTTTTGGTTGGTTTTGGGGTTTTTTGTTGTTGTTGGTTTTTTTTTCTAAACAGGAAAATGCAGGATGCAAACTCTGGTTGTTTATGTACAGAAGGTTGCAAACACAGAAATTCTGTTTACACTTATAAAAACAGTTTTGCTATTTGGAGATACTGCTTTCCTATTGTGATATCCTCATTTTATAAAGCACAAGAAAAACTGACTGAAGACTTTAGAAAATTTCTCATAACATATGAGATCTAAAAGTCCCCCCGAGACATAATGTACCTGACATGGGCATTCTCAAAGCCTGCCCTACACATAATACCATTATCAAAACAACTCCAGAAATTTGGACTTCTGTTCCTATGCAGGTTGTAGGATTCTGTCTGTGGATCTTGTGCAGGACTGAGGTTGCACTCAGGCTGCCCTTGAGCCATGGACATACACAGTAACTTGTTTTCAAAGATGAGGCTTATTTTGGGAATACTGGAAAGATCACAGCCATGTCTTGTGCCAGTATAATAATAGTTCTGTCAGCTATCTCTTCACATTCTCTCTTGATTTCACCAAGGAAAACATATAGAGACCTAATATGATGGAGGATTTCACAGACTGTTGGGGCTGCCTTTACTGACATTTCAGGCAGTGACCTAAAATAACTCCAAAAGAATGACTGAGCTTTCAAGCAGGGAGTAGCTATTCCAGCTGAGCAATCTGTTGATATGAATTTTACCCTTTTCCAGTGTTCCCATGTCCTGAACTGCTCCAGTGCTGAATGTATTCCCAGCCTGAAGGTGAGCTCCTGCTGAGCACTCCTATTCCATCCCTATGACATTGCTCTTTTTTTCCTGAAAGGTCTAAAGAGTCGCCATTATAGCCTAATGTCCGTACAACATGACTGGAGTGCACAAATGAAAAGGCATAAAAACACACGTGCTGGTGATCCCTGTGTGTGCTGGGCCAGCATCCAGACAATAGAGACCAGTTCTGCAACTTGATATAACCAGTGCTGAATAAATATGACTAGATTCTAGTAATCAGTCCATATTCTTCCTCAAATCCAAACAGAAACTGGAAAAGGTTACATATTTTCTTCTTGGTAGCAAAGAGGTTTTTTATCTTTCTGGAATCATAGCCTCTCACATACTAGGCTCTAATTTATGGGTCTAAAAGTGCTCTTTAGTCTTCAAAGTCCCACCTTAAGTCTTCAGATACACTCCTAAAAAGTGTTGCTTGATGTGACTGCCCTAACCCCCAGCAAAATTTGAAACTCTCTGCACAAAAATGCAAATTATAAGATTATGAAGCTTCTCATGTTACCAGTAAAAATTTAGAGATAAGGACTGATGATTTAAACACATTTTAGAATGAATGTAAGCAGTAAGTTTTCAGATTCAGTTTCATTAAATTATCAGGAAATGCTGAGCTTTCAGTGGCAGGGGTTCATCTGGATAACATAACTTCATCACCCATCATGGTGAGAACTAACAACTCCCTTGGAGAATCTTGTTCCATTTTCTCACACTGAGACCTTTCACACAGTCCCTTGGTCTCCAGGGGAAAACCTGGCTCATCATGCCTTGAAAGTGCAGGCAAGACTAACTGCATATAGAGCCCTACAGCTTCCTGGGACAACAGACATCCTGCTAATCATTTGAGAGTGAACTCAGATTAAAAAGACCTGCATAAGTAGACAGGCTTGTTATTCAGATAGTTCATTACCACTTTTTATCAGCCTTGCTGGAAAGCTACACGTTGGAGAACCCCAATCCCTCATCTAAAAGTACCTTTCTCAATTTTAGAGCTTCTTTGAAGCAATGTTTCCCCAAAACATGAAGAGATCTGTGTAAGCTTTGGTCCACCGTAAAAAGGGTAAAAACCTCAGTCTGCAAAGTTCTGGCTTTAATATAGTCCTCAAGGTGTTGAAAATCAGCACCCCTGGAAGTGCTGTTGTCCAGAAACTCTTCCTTCTCTGAGCTTCTCAGTATTTTCACTTCCCTGACTCTGAGAAACTTTCTTGCACAGGGCAGAAAACCAGACTTCGAGGGGATAGAGAAAGAAAACGGGAAAAGAGAAAAGCATGTGAACATTGCTCTCCTGGGCAATTATCTATGCTGTAAATAACTAGGGTTAACTGCCATCTATAACAAGGTTATCTGCCAAATAAAAACACTGCTTCTGTGAATAGCGCAGCTAGGAAGAACCAAAACCAAAGGGAACTTCTGAGTGAGTCACAACCAGAATTGGCTATAGAGCACCTGCAAAATATTGCCTGCAATGTGACCCATTTCCTATATTTGGTGAACTACGTATAATTTCCACATAAACTGGGATATGACTTTATGACTGAAGTCACAGTTATGCAGGCATGCAGTCCAAGCTCAGGCTCACTTATCCCTGGTAACATGAACTCAGCTGACTTGGGGATTGCCTGGAGGCCTCCAGGGCACTAGCACCAAATGATTCCAGCACAGCTTTTTCAGAGAAAGAGTTTTGACATGGAATAATGTCGTGACTCACCCTGTAGATGGGATTATGTGCAGTGTTTGCAGGCAACAAGTGCAAAAAAGAGCTGAAGAGCATTCAAGAATGTAGCTGGCAAGGTGCTGACATGTGATTCTAATAAGGAAATTGCAGTTTTTCTGAGCCATGCTTTTGGTAAGGGGTCACTTAATGTAATGTGTGGAATTTCTTTAGAGTGCTGCATCTAGCACACTGCTCTTAGGAATACAATGGGCAAAGCTCCCAGGATATGATTAATTAAAATAGCTACCACATGTTTATCTGTGTATTTATCTGATGGTAGAAACCATGTGTACACACGCAGCAATTCTGTCCTTAATTTATAACCAGGTCACCTGATCTCTACTGTATTAGTGATATTGCGGTAAATAAAAAAAAATCACAGCTGAAAAGAGTAAAGCTCCTTCTGTTTACCCTGGAAGGGAACATGAGCACTCAGCAGGACAAATCTGGCCTTGCAGGAATCTTGTATTATTTGTTATAATGTCTGCTCATGGTGTGTGGAAAAAGCAAAGCAACAAAAAAATGTGTGCTTAAAATCAGCACCCTGAGCAGGAAGCAAACTGAGCTTGCCAGCAAAGAGTTCAGAGGAAAATATTCTTTTGACTTCCTATTCCTCTTTGCAATTTAGAAAGATATCTTCCTAGACCTTGACTTTACCCAGACCTACTATTTGAAACTCACAGCTTTGAGTAGGAACCTTGGAATTACAATCCTATTTTTCAGAAACGAGGAAAGGCTGCGGTCTTTTTCAACACTTTCTGGGACAGTACGTGCTCCTTTTTAATTCAGCAGTCTGGGTTTTAGGTCCTACCTTGAACCTGTCTTCTGAAAAAGCTTATTGGTGTTAGCCCAGTGATTTGATGCATAAACTCTATGTGTGAGTTTGGGTAGGCTGAGACACAAGAAAGGCCTTGAATGGATCAGCAGTCTCAACATCAAGCAGCTCTTTAGGTCCTTTGTAAGGGTTTTGACAACATTAACATCAATGGATTTTATGTGTCTTCAGGACTAGGTGACAACCAATTTTTTTTTTATTCTTTTTTTTTTATAATCTAAACAGTTTGTCACTTAGACCACATTGCCTTCTCCTCCTTTCATTTAATCTTCATCAGGGACTGTAGCAATAGGACAAGGGGTAATGGGTTCAAACTAAAACAGGGAAAGTTCAAAGTTAGGTATAAGGAGGATGTTCTTTACTGTGAGGGTGGTGAGGCACTGGAACAGGTTGCCCAAAGGAGCGGTAAATGCTCCATCCCTGGCAGTGTTCAAGGCCAGGTTGGACAGAGCCTTCGGTGACATGGTCTAGGCTAAGGCATCCCTGCCCATGGCAGGGCGGTTGGAACTAGATGATCTTAAGGTCCTTTCCAACCCTAACTATTCTATGATTCTGTGGGATTCCTTTCTATGCCTCTGCTACTTCTTTGTGCACTTATCTTGTAACCAGTCTACTACACTGTAGTGTTTTGAAGCTTTAATCTCAAATGGCATCCTTACTAGGCTTGCTTTATGTGCTTTTAGGTCAAAAGAGGAGAGGATCCTCTTGCAGATTTATTCTGATTATCTTGCCTGCTCCATTGCACCACTCATTTCCTGAACCTGACCAATTTATAGCAGTCAGAATACAAGCAACACCTACATGTCTTATGGGGAAGCAGCCAGCTTCCCCCTACTGCTGATGGGCTTTGAATGAATGGGGCAATGTATTCCTCCTCCAGTTATTTAATCAAATCGAAAATTATTTCTAACACAGCACCTGGACAAGTTGCCATTTATCAAATGAACAAAGCCCTCAGTGAACGAACTGTTCTCTCCCTTCTGTTTTCTGACGCTGGTTTTGCAAATTAGGTGCAGTCAGCAGAGTGTGCTTCCTGGTAAATCATGATGGCTACTCCATCAGATTTTGTTTTTGTAAGTCACTGACCCCTGAGCAGGAAACTATTTAAAATTTGTGAGCATCGATTAAGATGTGGGGAAATGCATTGATGTGCTTCTGAAGCGTGATACTGGAGAAATATGAATGCACAATTACTTTGCACTACAAGGGCTGTCCCTGGCCATTTCAAATGCTGTGGGTTCACTGACATTAGCCTGATAAGCCACCAGTGCATTTTTAGAAACTAAGCAAAACAGTAAAATTTGGATCCAAAGATTCTCAGCATTAAAAGCTTTGCACACATCCGATCTATTGAGGAAAAAAAAAAAAAAAAAAAGAGGCTTGAAATGATTGCTTAGGTTAATGGGGTGACTCCACAGCCAGACTTTGAAGGCATCCCAGTACCAGGTATTATAAATGGATTTTCAGAAGGTGGAGACTTTTAAGACCTAGGATTCATATTTGCAGAAAATAATAATTTCAGGCTTTAACTCTGTATTTTCCTGGCAGAAGCATGTGTGTTCATGGAGCAGGATTGGAATGGTTCATTCAAAAGATGGCAGCCAGATACAGTCTGTATCTGACCTTTGCATTAGGTAGATATTCAAGCGAAATGCACAGTTTCAGAGTCTCTGACTGACTCCCTTCTCACAGGTTAACTGATTTTTCAAGAACATTAAAAAGATTAATCTGAATCCATGTATGCTGCTACTGTCATGTTATGAAAGCCACCTAGAGAAAAGGCCTTCAAATGAGAGACATACAGCCATCAGTTAAGAGACTGATATGTCTCTGTACCAGTCTCTAGCACAATGTTTTCTGTCCCTGTTTAACAGTTTCTGTCCCAATTCTTCCCATTTTAATGGTTTGTTTTACTTAAAAACATATGACCTCCCCCACCACCACACACCAATCCAAATACTGAATTATTTGGAAAGACCTGGTGTTCCGTGTCAAGTATGACACCTGCACCCTGAATATGTAGCAATAAAAATATGTACTTTTTACAGATACACCATTTTATTCTAGTTATTTTAAAAAATGCACGAAATTTCATGCAATGAAAAATGGTAAGATAGAATAAAGGAATCAACACAAACTGAGAAAGAGAGATAAACAGAAACTTACTAAACAACTTGTTGCAACAGTAAAGCAGCCAATAGTACTAAAATCATGTCTTCGTGTTAAATTCAGTCCAACCACTCAGGGTATTTGTTCCATCATTGTCATAGAGACCAACTGAATACAATGCGCCAATATTCTTCCATTAGCAAGATGAAAAGTCAATGTGATGGGAAAAGCTTCACCTCCTGACTCCTCCCCAGAATGTCTATTGACAAGGACAAGGCTGTGCTAGCAAACTTCCTGTGGAGCTCTGGAGGGCTTCTTGCAAAAGTCTATGGGATTGCCCTTGATGGAAAGAAGGAGAACCTGATGGCATTCACTCCACCTAAGAACAGACTTTCACGGATTTGAAGGCCAATGAGCTAATGGCCCTTGAACAACCCACGTTTCAGAACTAGGTACAGTTTGCATGCCACTACATTCTGGAGACTAAATTAGGAACAGCACAGCTGAGAGCTGCCACACAGCCCCTGCAGCCACACAATGGGTGTGAACTCCAGTGGGTGCTATAAATGAGTGCTCTGCTCCACTAAATCTGTTCCATGAGTGGTTTCTGTCCTACTGGAGGTAGGGATTTCTGTTGTTCTGTGTGGGCACAAACTCTTTGGATGATGCAGAGACTCTTTTGCAGGCAAATGGAAAATAAGTTCAACTATTTACTTTTTCAGGTTGCATCTAGGCAATTAACAGAGTCCTAAATATGTAGATGACATATTAAAAGATACGATGGACACTGTAACCTCACACTTTTCTTAATTAGAGAGAAAAGTTGCAGTTTTGTTTTAAAAATGTATTGTCACTCCACTGCCAAGAGCAAAGAGAATACCTCAAGGCTTTGAAAGAACTGATGCAAATTGCTGCTGAGTCCAAGTGCATTTTGTATTACTTATTTGTCCTCTTAAGTACAAACTACATATATATCCATCCTGGGACAAAGGCAGACTCAAACACCACTCAGGCAATACTCTCTTCCAATAGTCATTACAGACATACACATCAGTCCTTGGGATATGATTATACTCTTGCAATTAGTCTTCAATAAAGGACTGAACAAATTATTATCTAAGTCCTAAGGGAATTAACAAGTATAAAGTAATACTATACATGCTTAAAGTTAAAAACCAAACACATTCAGAAAATCAATTTTCAGACTACAGAAAAAAAGCATCATTTGAAAACATCTGCTACAAACATGCCCTTCTATTGCAAAGGTATGATCACTGGGACATAAGGGTGACATAGGTAGGCCTAGCCTATTAATTTGAAAAGGGACGTAAAATGCTAGCAGCAGGAAATCCAGCTTTTTGAGGTATGATCCTTAAAATCCAATTAACCACAATAGATTTTAACTTTCCTTCTATAACATCAAAACATTCAAGATAATGTACCATAATGTAAAAACACAACATTAAAATGTGCACAAAAAGGAAAAATAATCAGGAAAAACTCAAGATTTCAACTTGAATTTTGACAATATCAGCTCTTGACTATATGTCCTATATATTTGTAGCCAGACAGAGAACAGAAATTCCATCTGAACGAATTTCTGTAGAAGAATGAACTTTAGCATTCTCAAATTCTGGAAAAATGAAATTTCTGATCCTTAACACTGCTTTATAAAGAAGGAATACAGAAAGGCAATGCTGCTGCCAGAAGGCAGTGAAAGGGTTAGTTGGTTTTGAACATTATGCCTGTTATGTATTCAGATACTGCCTATTCATCCCCAGCATGAATTATATCACAAAGTTTGTGACCTAGCATGAATTATGTCACCAAGTTTGTGACCTAAACATGTGTTGTTGCTAAGCAATACCCAGTCACAAGGCCTCCTGCAATCCATACTGTTTGCACTTTTACTACAGATGTGCCATGGTCAGTTTGCTAACATGATACCCATGCTCCCACACTGGGCAATAAAACTCACTCAGCTATTCTGTTTGCAACAGGTCTTAATACCTTCTTCTTGGCATAAGTCCACCCAGCGCATTGATGGCACGCACCTGGGCCCTTCATTATACATGACAAGTTTTCATGCTGTAAAGAATATTATTTTTTTTTAAGGAAGAGCAGAGAAGAAAAACTGATCTTCCTTCTTGCAAAGAAAGGCCTGAGAAGGTAATCAAATTGTTAGGGCTGAGCAGACCAGGCAGAGAGGTTCCTTAAGTATGTCTAAATTCTTGGATTTATTCTTGGCTATAAGCAATCAGTCCTGTTTGGTTTATATCTCAGCAGCCAACAGCATACGTTCTGATGCCAAATTAAGTGATCACCCAAGACAGAAATGGGTCATGTCTGAGGAAAAGAACAAAAAATACCATTTCCTGAGCCACTCAAGAATACCAATATCACCTCTGCAAGCTTGCAGGCTGACTGGACACTCGAGCAAGTAAAAAAAATAACAGCAGCAAAAGACCTGTTGAAACACCAGCTCACGATGGGTTTTATCACAGAACTCAGTCCGTTTTCTCCTTTGTTCCTCCTCTCAGGAATGCTTGAAACACAATCTGTCCACAGTCCATTGCTATAATGCAAAGGGACAGTACACCAAGGCCTGACTTGGCTCCTGGAGCAATTCCCTGACAAGGGACAATAGTATATGCCTCAGGAAGAACAAAATCACAACAAGCACAGCCACACATGCCCAAAAGTTAAAAAACAAGAACAGAAACCATATTGAGGCACACATTTTTCTTTTCATCCTAGTTATCCTTAATTGCTGTGGTAATAGCAAAATTCAAGTAGCAGCCCTGCTTACCTGTGTCCTGAGCAGTTGTCAAGAAACAAAAGGGTTTTTTTAACATGTGATTTGCAGGTGACAAAATGCTGTAATGATGAAGTGACACATGGCATAAGGATAACCATCTGAAGCATCAGCTGAAAACATTTCTCTCCTTAGGGCCTTGTTCTGCAACTCTAACTTTGAATCACATGGTCAGTAAATTTCTCTGTTTACAAGATTAATGTTTGTGCAGGGACCTAAACTGGATGCATGCTGCTTTCTCGGGCTTAAAGATTTATTTGTGATGCACTGTGAAAGCTAACACTTAAAGATAATCTTCCTGTCATTTGTGTAGGTAGCACGTCTATTCCTGCCCTTAAATACTGTCTATGTGCAGTTCAATTCAATTCAAACTGCAGGCAATCTATCTCTTCCTAACATGCTTTCCACAAAATTAGGTTCATCTCGTGTAATACAGAGAGAACTAACTCGTTCCACACTTTACAGATCTTCTTTTTCTCCCAAAATGAAGAAACTGCTGTTTCAAGACCTGTATCAAATGGTAGTGCCTGGTCTTAGACTACACGCCAACAGTGTTTATTTTCATTTCTCTGGGATGTAGTGCGGCAAAAACCGTGGGTTTGTTAAACACCTTCAGAACGTGTTACAGAATCACTCCTCTTGATCTAAAAATGTGAAAACTAAGCATCAGTCAACATAAAATAAATGTGATATAGCATAGAGCAGAATAATAGTTCTAGCACACATGGTATTGTGAGAAATTATTTTCTGTGGCAGCCAAGCATGACAATGAACAGAAGACAAACAAATTTCCTGCACTGCCTCAGTAAGGGTTTGCCTGTCCTAGAAAGTCTTATAGAGAACTAACTGACAATATCACCTGGAATTACCTACTTTGGTTGGCATTACATGTGACAGATAAAATATCCATTTAAAGAAAATGAAATGTACTTATATCAATGATTTGGATACTGACCAAAACTAGATCAAGTGTTGGGAAGCTATCCATAAAACTAATTTTAACAAAGCTTGCAAAGAGTTCTCAAACAGTTTATGGTAGTGCAGCAACATGGACCTCATAACATTTTCTGTTCTAAAGATGAGCATGCCACAGTTCATTTAAATGGTCTAGTTGTGTGATACATAGAGAAAGGATTGGTGGATAATTTTGAAACTAAAATAATCTGGAAGAGAAATGGGTGAAATGGGAAGTATTCATGATAATATCTGTTAAAAAAAAATCTGTTGATCTATCAGGAAAAAGCATATTTTAAGCATCGCCTTGTTCCCTTTGTCTGAGAACAAAAGTTCTATTAATGGATTTTAAAATGCCACTGTAAATTTGTAAGCAAACTGTCCTCTACAAAACCAAACAAAATTGATTTCAATATGTGGTAATTGTAAAGAGCAGAAAAATAAAAGATATATGTATAAGAAAAAAAATTAATTTTGAATGAGATGAGATGCTCTTCAATAAGATTCTGCTGAAATATTTATTATTGTCAGTAAAACTTCTCAGACTAACCCAAAACTGACAGATCTTCCCAAAATATACAGATTATATCTTGAATCTTCTTATGGAAGTCTGAATACCCCCTTGTCTTTCAGATTTTGTTGACTGTGTCTTAAAATGTTATAAAAGGTTGCTCCAATTTTGGTGACAGAAAAGCAGAATTTTTTAAGCTATGCATGCAGACAGGAGATTTAGAAGAAGACAGAGCAGCACATAGGGAATGAACTGGCTGGAAAGGGTTTAGAGCCGAGACAGAGGATCACTCTGGTGATAAGGGTGAAGGGGTAGATGATGGGAAGGTGCTCCAATTAAGGTGTGGGTATGACAGCATCAGGATGATGAGAGGAGAAATGACTTTACCAGAGATGCTTGAAATCAACCAGGAAGAGAGAAGTCAGAACAATGCTCGTTATACAGGTTTTGCCGTTGCAGGGACTCTTTTTCTAGCTGAAGACAGCAGACACAGCATTTGGGCAACTGAAACATAGGAAGCTGCATAAGAAGCCAGGGACCAATATAGCCACAAGTCACCTTACCCCCACCTCCAGCTGCAAGATCAGAATACTGCTGGGATAACCACAAACCACTGTTCTGCCTACCATGCAATGGTTATAGGTTGAGCATGACTGCAGTGACATTCAGACATCTGCTCCAGTTGCTTTGAAAATCAGCTCTGATTTAAACAGAAACTGCTAACATAAATCTGGCAACTCCCTTCTTGTTAAAAATAAGAAAACTAATAATGCCCTCCTCTTACTTAAGGATACATCTTGAAGCATTTATTCTTCATGAGCTGGTGCCTTCAGCAGGACTATTAAGTACAACTCAGCAAATGTCCTTCAACCAGAACCTCTTTTAGGAGCAGGCCTCCTTTCATCCACAAGCATGGCTACAGTCCCACAGAGACACAGACTGAACACCCCTGTAACTGTGGATGTTTGGTTTCTCATGAAATACAGTACAGCAACTTTTCCAAAGGCTCATCACATAACTGCCTAATAAAAGATTTCCAACCAGCAACACAGCACATCTCCCTGGAGCTTTTTGGACTACTTATTCTCAGAGATATCCCCCACTAGAATTGGAAAGAGGCAGCTAAGAGAGCAAACCTAAAATTGCATTGGTTGTGCAAAAATTTCCGAAGGAAATTTCACCATTGATTTCAACGCAAGTTTTAGACACCACCTATAATTAATATAAGAGAGCAGTCTCTGAAGTGAGCAATTTAGAAGAGGAGGATTATTTGGATGCTTTGATTTCCTCTGTAGAAAAACTGTCTCTTCATTGGCTGTATAAGGAGCCTGGAGAGGTCAGGGAATGAAAAGAGCAACAGCAGACTTTCTCCTCAAGAGAGAGGTATCGGAAAAGTCATCATGAGAATTTGCCCAAAGAGGGCAGTCTCAAGAGGCAGACCAAAATCTGAACAATAACTATGCTTAACTTTCTCCAGTCATTTACCTAAAGCTTTTTAACAGCAAACGAAAGTAGGTAAATGAGTTTATCCATTAAACTTCCCAGTAAATAACATGCAAAGAGAGAAGGGAACCTGGATTAAATTATTATGAACAATGAAAATTCTTTTGGGGTAAATCTGAAAGGAAAATGTATACTCTGTTCCACTTGGGAGGATCTGCTTCTTGTCACGTATGGCATGAGTTTGCCAGGGCGCTTCTTTACTTTTGTAACAAAATAGCTTTGTGAATATCCTGGTCTCCAAAGGCAGAAGTGAGGAGGTACTAGGAATTCTTCAGTTCAGAGCTTGATCCATCTGATCAAACCCATACATTTTTCTGCAGCAGGGGAACAGTGTTGTCACTGTGTTGTCTCAGGCCCTGTACATCAACCCTAATCTTCATCTTGTTTCATCTTTCCCTGTATTTTCAGTCTGGACAGATCATCCTGTTGTACTTGAAGATTCACACACTCTTGTGCAACTGTTTTATTTCACCTCTCGCTCAGCCAGCTGTACAACAAAAGCCAGAGAAGAAGAGTGAGCTCTGCGTACTGTCAGAGCTACATAGTTCTGACTATTGTTTCCGCTTGATGGCTTTGGTTTTATCCAAGGATTATTCAGTTTCGGAATAATGGGAGATTTACATGCTTGCACACAGGTCAAATGACAGTCAGAATGCACATGTGTTGCAATTTCTTCACCTGCAGATTATTCCTGGTGACTGTTATTTTAAAGCTTTCCTAACTGGCAATGGCAGAAATTACTGTTTGAATCCTTCTGTTTGCAGATGGATGCTGATGTCCTCCTAGTGTTCCAACAGGATACTGCTTTGATATTGAATGATAAATTGTTTCAAATAATATCAGCATAGATTTTCTACAGACCAATTCTTAAATACACTGAATAGGTCACTTAAACTCACCGCAATTTTTTTCCAAGTAGCTATTTCTTGAACCAAGACCGTTACCATGCTATTTTGAGTTTTAGACAAACTCCAGCAAATTAATATCAACTACAGTGTCTTCCCCTCTCACCACAGGAACAGCTACAAAAACTCTGCTATTTTCCCTGGTATTCCTAAATGTTTCAGTAATCCTTTGGATACGTTAAAAAGGAAATAAAGAGAAAGCAATGATGATTTTTTGCTCCCTAAAAAAGGCAAATTAAAGCCAATGTGAATTTCACCACCTGTCCTGTAACAAAGCAGAGAAAGAAATGACAGGTTTGCAGCTTCTGAGGAGTTACCATGACTGGCTGAAATACAGCTGTGAATTCTGAATGTAAATAATGACAAGACAACATAGGAAAAAACATCCCACTGACTTACTGATCAAGTTATTCATATTTAATGATGATGTGCACACAGGCTAAAGAAATTTACTGGCACTTAATTTTGTTTTCAAGTTTATCTAAGTTTCCTAGAAGCATAAACTACTACCCAGACAAGATGAAAGTATGCAAAGTATTCTCCATCACTTTTTGGGTCTTTGGGATTGAGTATCTCCCTACAGATATTTACAGTCATATTTACAGTGATCAAACCTAGTGCGCACAACACCAACAAAACTCTTTAGCATGGGTTACACCGGAGTAAAAATTAAGAGTATAATAGTCTCTTCCACCTCCTCAACATGTAGCAATGGGTGTGTGGGAGAGGAGAGAAAATTTGTGATAATTCCAAGAGGGGCTTCCTAAATTCATTTACCAGAAACAACAGGATACCGGGCACTCCAGCCCTCAGCTCACTTCAGAATATCACCACTTTATCCTTCCTCAGCAAAGTATTTTGGTCAGAGCATAAAGGTATGTCTCACCTCTGGAATCTTCCCCTCAGCTCTTAACCTCTTCTGAGACTTCCCAGGGAGACAGGACGCCTGCCAAGAGACAAGTCTTTTGAACAGGAGCTTTAAAACAGAGGCCTATTCAGTGAACATAACAGATCAGATGGCTTTTTTGTTTGCTTGATTTTAACAAAGAGCAGCTCCATCATAAATCTTCACTTCAAATTTGATTGCTTTATAATATATCATCCTGTGATGTAACTGGCATCTGCACTTGGCTCTTATTAGGTGACGCCATATGGTACAATTAGAAGTGGAGACAGAGAGTGCCATTTAAATAAGTTAAACTTCATTCATCTGCAATTAAACTATTCTCATTCATCTGCATGCGTTCAAAATCCTAATTTAAACTCTAAAGAGGTTCCTATTTGATGCTGCATCTATCTTCTGCATTTTTGAAACTCTAAATCACTAAGCTGTACTTCTATTATAATTTGCTTAAGTTGTTTGTTTGTTTTCTTACTAACAGGTTTCACAGCCTATCACAGAGTTAGCTGGACCGGCAAGTTGTGTGCCGTTTCCAGTACCTCACATTCTCGAAACAAGCAAAGGCTCTTTTGCACATTGCTTGTAGGTTTCCACTGGGGGATCTGCACAATTGAATTAAGCTTTGCCCTACCTATATTCTAGCCATAGCAAAAAATAAATCTGCAGGTTATCAATAAAGGACTTTTAATTGGCAAGACTGTTTTATTTATTCATGGGGAGATAAGTGGGTTCTAGAATGCCTTCTTTCCCAGAAGGCTAGGGGGTTGCACACAACTCACAAATCTTTCTTGATAATCCTTTACTTGGACCGGAAATTGTATTATGTTTTTGTTCCTTCATGCCTAAAACTGACCAAGCAGGCAATGATTTATTAAGCTGGAGTCTTGAGTCTCCTGCCACACAACCCACTTAGTCTCAGTAATGGCTATGAAACAGATCATGCATTCTAAGATAGGCGTTAAAGAAACTTGTCTGTTTCAATTACCAAATTTAATTTGCAAAGCCCTATAAAAGGTTGTGAAGTAAAAAGAAACAAAGCAGCTAAACTTTAGGTTGTAATGTTATGTATTACATAAACATACAGAAGACAAAGTAAGACTTTGGTATGGACCCAAAAGATAAAAACCAAATGCTTTCACGTAACTAAACACTGAGCAGACCCTTGAAAACAGGTAGCATTCTTCCAGCCTACAGTTTTGCATTCCTAGTCTCTGTTTACAAATAATCAGAGGTAATCATATGGTTCTGTATACTTCCTCAGTGAAAGACTGAAACTGGTGCCCACACACAGATGTGTATGAATAGTCTTTCAAGAAAAGAAGATGCTTTTACTGAAGGACTGATTCAGGGTTGTAAACAAAGTACCATACATTTTCAGTTGCTGATTAAGCACATCTGAAATTTGATTTTTAGTCTCATTGATTTCAACTTATATCCAAGGTTATACGCATTCCAGAGCATTTTAAGTAATTTAAAAACTAGGTTTTCTTGGAGAATGCACAGGGGAAAAGAAATAGTCTTTGCTGTCTTCAAATAAATGTAGTTTCTCCAGCTACTCCAAATTATTAGGAATATAAAATTTGTTAAAATTCACTTCCAGATATATCTGGAAAAGATTGAGGCATCCCTAATGTTACTCTTTGTTAGTTAACAATCGAATATTTTTCTTTGATACAACAGATAATAGAAGATATAATTTATTATGACCATTGCAGTCAATTCCACCACCTGAAAAAGGAGGTGGGAAGAGGCACTTTTGAAAGTTTCTTCAACATAAAGCTATGCATAGACCTCAAATATCCAAATAGCTTTATGGTTTTCTTTTTCTGTGTGAATGTGTAATTAGGAGGAGGGAATGTTAACTAGGAGAAAACAAACGGAAAGTCAGAAAACCGGAGAGTAACAGAACCAAGCAGATTGAAGTGGAAGATACAAGGGACAGGCACAACTGAGATGCAGATGGTGAGAAGGAAGCTCAGCAAATTCATAGTTAGCAGAGTCTGACACTGGACAGAAGCAAGCTTAGAGGTACAGCCCCAGCCAGAAGCTAATATCCTCATGACGAGGGGACATTTGCCAGGCTAACTTGGCTCATTTTGAGCATGAAGGGGCCATTTACTTCCTGTCACTGAAATTGATTAAGTTTCATTGAATTATTTCAATAGCAGAATTAAGACTTTACATCCAAATTTAATCTTATGTAACATTTGCTTGTTCAGGAGAATGAGAGAACTAGCTTGAAGTTTCAGTCACGCATCTATCAGGCCAGCAGGTTGGGTGGGAATTTCTTTAATTTGCAACTTTGCAGTTACAATATGTGCCTAAGAAATGGGAGATGTGGTAAATTTCTGACCATGCCAACAAGTTCCTTTTGTGATAACTCCAAGCAAACTGCTTCAATTACCTCTGTTTCAGCTTGTTCTGTAAAGCAATTACAGCAATATTTGCTTGCTATGAAGGTATTGCAAAGGCATGCTGGAATTTGCAATACAAATTTTGATCCCTGGACTGCAGCTGTTACTTGTTGAAATTATTGTTATGTAGCATGTGATTCAGACCTAGAAAGTCTCTATAAGAAAACTGAGAGGCTGCCAAGCCTTTTAGTCACCTTTGAAATATTCATAAGCTATAGATGCAGATCTATTCTAAAAGAAGAGAGATGAAGGAAAGGAAAAGGTAGGAGATGTAGTAGCTGTGACCACAGCCCAACACACACAGCACTACCTGCCTCACTGACCAGTATTACTTGTGGGTGACAAAGCCCTGCAGGATGATACACACAGAGGCTTGAACACAGACATATATACATGCACCCACTTAACAGCTACACACTTAACATACGGACAATTCTTTTCTTATTTCATCTCCACTGCTCATTCAGCACTCTGAACCGAGATTATAGCTCCAATATATTTTATAGTAGCTACTTTTTAGAAATTGCCTTGCATTCTTCACAATACATTATTTCAAAGTGACATTCTAAAATGCAGAGATTGCTGGATAAGATTAAATGTTTCTTGCCAAGATAAAAGAAAAAAAAAATTACTCTGATTTTTAAGCCCAGCAATCTTGTTTCTTTTAATGATTGATGAGAGATCACTACTGAAACCTTCAAGTGAGTCAGCAGTGCATGCGGCACAGATGAAGTGTTGCAACTGCAGAAAAACATACACCAGAAAAATGGTCTTGAAACTTCCCATTAAAATAAACCCCCCTTGCACCTGGAGAGAAGAAGCACAAAGCAATCACCCGAGGCTTTTCACAAAGTATTTCTATAACAAACATAACAACAATGAAAAGATGCTGTTAGTGAAAGATATAAACATATTAACATGTTAGTGAAATAATGCATTAAATCCTCTAGGATCTCCAATATTTAAAGTTACAGAAGTTTTGGCATTGTAATAGCACAGATATTACTAACAAATTTCAGCTGACTAAGCTATGACAGAAATTCCTGTAATAAAATATCACTATTGTGGAAAAGTTTCAGATAAAGGTGATGTTCTATTATACAAGGGTTCAATGCTGACTTAAGTCTGACCCACATAGGCAACTAACAGGTCTATTCAACAGATGTTTGTGCCAGGAACTGCAAGACGGCACTATATTTGTAAATATAAGGGTTTTCTGCAAGTATGGCTGTACAAATATGATGCCAACAAGACTATATAAAAATGGCCGCTCTTCACAGGAATGAAGCAGCCTATATGCAGAAAGAAAATCCAAAGGCCTTTACTTGCCATAAGCATTTACTTTTCTTTCTGTTTCTGTGTACTTTCCTTGTAGAAATCATTAACAAACAACAGGAAAAAATTCCATGTATAGACATGAATGTCAGCAAACAAACAGCTCTTCTTATTTGGACAATATTTTAAAATCATAAAATATTGCAGAAATGAGAATCTATTTTAAATCACAAAAATCTAAGCTAAGTTTTTTTTGCCATTTTTATAAAGGTCTCTTTCAGGTGGTCAGAACATTTTCTGATACTGAAAAGGACATAATTTGTGCTATACGAGTTTTTGCCTGACAACTCCTTGCATGGCAAATCAGCCAAAGGCAAATTGTTTATTTCAAGCTCTACCCCGCTTGACTACTGAATACTGGTCTCATAGGGTCTTGTGGAGGGAAAATGTTCATTTCCCTAAGCAGACAAGGCACCTACACAAGTTATAGTGTGTGGCCAACTTTCCACTAAAACTGTTGCATGGAAGCCGATGCTATTTAAAGTGACTGTTGAAGTGAGAAAATGGATGTGCTTTTTGACTGGTTTTTAGGAATCACTCTAGAGATTTTACAGAAACGTGGTTCCAAATCATGTTACCCTGAGATTGTGTTCACTGTTGTCTTAAGCCAGTAGCAAAGTATGTTTCAAAAGAAAGAGCAATGGTTAGAGAACCCCAGGCAAATACATGATAGGAAATGATGACTGACTGAATACTAGCTGGGGTGAATGGACATGCATGAGTAGAGACAGCCAAGTTAAAAGTGCTCAGAAATGGGAGCAGTGCTAGGCAACAGCAAGGCTGGAGCTCAGACTCTATCTGCTTAGTCCCATCATTTGCTAGGAGTCTGCTGAAGCTGGGAAACACTACATTCATTTACCCTTGCTGCTGATTTGGTAGCATAGGTTTAGAAAGGAGTTTAATGAAAACAGAGCCATGCAAACAGAACCTGTAGGACATTATGAGTGAGGTGGACTTTCTAATTCTACCTTGGGAAAACTGACATTTTGTCTTGTTATAATGCTCCCAGATCACAAAGACAAAAAAAGTTTCCAGCCACTTGGAATTTGTGCCTTGGATGATCAAAGAAGCTTTCTCAGACATTTGTAGGAGAAGCAGCTAAGAGTACACATGTGGACAATGCTGGGGACACGGCTAACTGTGCAAGACAGGACACATACTAGTGAGCCCCTTTGGTCTCTGGAACTCAGCTGAAACAACAGAACATGAATGGCGTTGGTCAGTTCTGACACATGAAGAATTCCCAGACTAAAAGGCTACTTTTTAATAACTGTTTAGACAATGCTGGTTTATCCAGAGGGATGGGAGGAGCAGGGGTGAAAAGAAGGAGTTGGGTAGTCTGGACATGGCTTAGAATTATTGGCGTGTTACCAAGAAAATATTTACAGCAGGGAAGTTTACACAGAAGCTTGGATAAGGTCACCTTTACTATCAGCTACTGGTTGACATCCTAGAGTATTTGTTCTGCAACCAGCATACAAGTCATCTTTTTAATCTCCATATTGTCCAGGAAGCTATCCGAAGACCTGGATTCCTACTTCAGCCAGCATAATGGGGTAGGTTCTCTGCCTTTTTTTTGAACCTTGTGAACCTGCTTTGGCTTACCTTGATTGAGGATTAAGTATCTAGAAAGAATAAAATCATCCCACCAAAGTGCTTAAAAGACACACAATATTATAATTACATATAGCTTTTTGTGGTGTGCAGCCAAAAACATGCAAATTTTTGCCATCCTTTCTCTCATCCTTTCCCTGGCCAGATCCTGCCTCTGACTTCTGTGACACTGGAACAGCATAAGTGTGACTTAAGTAAAAGAGTTGTCATCTTCTTCTAACTGAGATACACTCGGTGCAACTTTGGCATGCCTCAGAGATGACCTGAATAGCACATTTTCACCTCAGATCTACTTATCCAGGTGCTCTGACTACTACTCTCATCGTCCACAGACGTGCTACAGAAGGAGCACAGTAGCCAGTATTGAGCTCCTTATGCTTTTACCAGTGTCTCTCAACCCATCTCACTACATAATTTCAGTCACGTCCATTTGTCAAGAAGCAGTTAGATAGCCCAGAATGATCAGCAAAAAACCAAAAAAAAAGCAGCAGACTTAAGAACTGAACTTCACTCTTAATACCCCTTTACTTCTTTATTAAAATCAAGTAGAGAAGTATCTGTAAGACATGCTTATACTTGAGCAGCTGGTAACTTCTGCTTTCAAAACATTTAACACTTCAATTCAGAGTTTATTCTGCTTCCATGCTGTTCCAAGAGTGAATGTAAGCTCAACAAATTCAGCCACATTTGAGCATTTTCACAACTCCTCCACAATTCTGTCTGAAATGCAGTACAGCTGTCAGCAATAAGCTCAAATAGGTCATGAGCAGAAATGGGATGGCTCTAAATATTCTAGACTATACAACTCCTGCTGTGGGACTTTGTATGGCTTCAAGGGTGGTGGGGGGAGTGCTAGATTTTTCACAACTCTTGGTGAAGAGCCTGTTTACTGGACTTTGTATGTGGGTATTTTACCTCAGAAATCTATTCCATAACAGTAGATCCATTTATTTCACTCTGGTTTGCCTTTTTTAGGGAGGTGAATGGTTGTTTTTTCACCTAAGCAAGGAGGTGCTCAAATGTCCTGAACATCAGCTCTCTTTTATCACTTATCACAGGATAAACATGAGGCTCTATTCAGCAAACTGCGTCCTGATGCTATTCAGTAACTGGTTGAGGAGGGTCAAGTGAAACAGCCATCCAAGTCAATACTACTCTGATAGCATGGCTTGTAGATTGTTGGGTGAGTTGGGTTTTTTCCAAAAAACCTTGAACCCTAAACCTGACCTGTTGATAGTTCTGCTTTATCTTTAGGAGCTTAGCATTTGTGAATTTTCAGTCTTATGATTTTGCTTGCATTTAGATGTTTCAGACAAAATACTCAGAATGCAAAGCTATAACAACACACTGTTAGATTTTTGGAACTGTAATTCCCAGAACATAGTGCTGGGACTCACACTAGCCACCAGTACCACAGCAGTTACCACCAAAGGATCTCAAAGCACATAATAAACCACTGTTAGGTATAAGAGCACCTTTAAGATTTAGGCAAAATTCTGTAACAAGATAACCACTAATAATACGCAAGAATATACTTCAAACAGTTTCAGAATAAGGAAGGATACCCCTGCACATATCACACTTGTGCTTGAAGTTGAGCTGTTTTCACTCTCTTGCCCTTTTTTATTAAGATCTAACAGAACTGACAAACCAGAGAGGAATATCCCCTCAACGGATAACAGCAAATCCACACAGGCAAGCAGGGTGAATGTTTTAACTGCCAGTTGTTCTTGGGATACCCAGAACCACCTAACATCATTTAAAGAAACCTTTATTTGGCTATTCCGCTCCATAGAAAACACAGTGCAAGTGGTGGTGGTAATGTATTACTGTGTTACGAGTAACATTTTTCAAGCATTTCCTTTAAATACTTTTTAGCACTAAATAATGAAAACATGCAGTTAAAATGTCATGAGCAGAAAAGTGATAAATGTAAGTCTAGGCTGTACAGCTTCTGCTGTGGGCCTTTTTAAGTAGAGAGGAATTTGGTGTGGGTATGAGGGGTGTGGTGATGCTAGAACAGCGAAGGGAAAGTAACAGCGAAAAGCAGGGAATGAGAAAAACGGTGTTCAGCAGACATGGCTTTCCTTCTTCCTTTCTTTCCTTGTATTTTACTGCTATATTGACATTTTCTATTGTATTTGCAGAGGAGCAAGGAAGACAGAATACTCTAAATACTCTAGTTTTTAGCTAGCCAAGATTATTCCTGGATGGCTCCTGCTGTCTTCTTCTCCCAAGGCTGGAATTGATACTAAAACTTTTCAAAACTAAAGTCAACAATAACTCTCGCTCTAAATCAAGCTTTGATGTATTATAGATTGCTACATTTGAATTCAATATTCCCCAGTAATACTCTGCTATTATTTAGGTGAACAATTATGTGCAGATTCATCCCTGCTTCAGTGCAGACTCAGTCATGTACAGACAGCTAACTCTGAATAGGCCTCTGCAAGCAAAATTGTCTAGTCTGATTAGGATATGGATTATGTACTACCAGTTTTGGAGTTCTGAAAAAGCAGACTGAAGATTTTAAAGATAAAGGTAATTGACTAAGAGAAGAATGATCACTATACCTTTCAACACTCTATATAAAAGAAGCATCATCCCACTATATGAGAGGTTTAATTGTGCAGCTATTAGACATGACTAGATTTTCAGCCAAATGCTTTGTAAGTGCAACAGTGTAGAAGGTTTTATTATGAAGGGAATGCCCTACAAAAATCTGCGAAATGATATGGAGGTTCCAGAAGTTATCCAGAATTACAGATAACAGTATCTATAATGCTACTGCCTTATTTGCCATTACTGATGCTGTTTGGTTCCCTGCTACCTGCTGGTTCTCTTTCAGGTCTCTCATCCTGATAACACAATACAGTTCCTAACAGTTACCCGCTATGTAACTGATGTTAAATGACCTGGCTAAACTCTGCAAGCAAGCAAGAGATACTAAATGACATGGGTTAGGGTGAGTGAAGGGAAGAGGAGAAAATGCTTTTCTCTTATCC